>JADKXX010008882.1:0-27472 GCA_017310255.1 Butorides virescens
GGGGGGGGGGAATTTGGGGGTTCCCCCCCAGCCCAGGGCGCCTCGGGCCCTGGGGGAGCCACATCCCCCGAGGAACAGCCCACGTCCAAAGACGTGTCAAATAAAGCCAGAAGGGACAGGCAAGGAAGGAGAGGCGGCGGGGTGGCTCTGTATGTTAGGAAGTGTTTAGATTGTACAGAGCTTGACACTTGTGGTGAGGCAGAATGCTTATGGGTGAGGATGAGGGGGGAGGCCAACAGAAAAGATATCCTGTTGGGAGTCTGTTACAGACCACCCGACCAGGATGAGGATGTTGACGAAGAATTCTACAAGCGGCTGGCAGGAGTCTCTCAGTCACGAGCTCTTGTTCTTGTGGGGGACTTCAACTTCCCAGACATCTGCTGGAAATACAATACAGCAGAAAGGAAACAGTCCAGAAGGTTCCTGCAGTGTGTGGAAGAGAACTTCCTGAGACAGCTGGTAAGTGAGCCTACCAGGGGAGGTGCCCTGCTTGACCTCCTGTTCACTAACAGACAAGGACTGGTGGGAGAGGTGGTGCTCGGAGGTCATCTAGGCCTTAGTGATCATGAAATGGTAGAGTTTTCGATCTTTGGTGAGGTAAGGAAGGAGGTCAGCAGCACCGCCACCATGGATTTCCGGAGGGCAGACTTTGACCTGCTCAGAACGCTGGTTGGGAGAGTCCCTTGGGAGATAGTCCTGGAGGGCAAAGGGGTCCAAGAAGGCTGGGTATTTTTCAAGGAAGAAGTCTTAAAGGCACAGGGGCAGGCTGTCCCCAAGTGCCGTAAGACAAATCGGCGGGGAAGACGACCAGCCTGGCTGGACAGAGGTCTACTCCTGCGACTAAGGAAAAAAAGGAGAGCTTACCAGCTCTGGAAGAAGGGGCAGGCAACCCAAGAAGAGTACAGGAATCTTGTCAGGTCATGCAGAGAGGGAATTAGAAAGGCAAAAGCCCAGCTGGAAGTTAACCTGGCCACTGGTGTAAGGGATAATAAGAAAAGTTTTTATAAATATGTTAACAGCAAAAAGAGAGCCAGGGAGAACCTCCATCCTCTAGTGGATGCAAGGGGGAACATTGCCACTAAAGACAAGGAAAAGGCTGAGATACTCAACGCCTTCTTTGCCTCAGTCTTTAATGGCCCAACGAGTCATCCCCAGGGTACCCAGCCTCCCGAGCTGGAAGAGGGGGACAGTGTGTGGGATAAATCCCCCATAATCCAGGAGGAAGCAGTCTTTGACCTGCTATGCCACCTGGACACCCACAAGTCTATGGGGCCGGATGGGATCCACCCAAGAGTGCTGAAGGAGCTGGCAGAGGAGCTTTCCAAACCACTCTCTATCATTTATCAGCAGTCCTGGATAACAGGGGAGGTCCCAGATGACTGGAAGTTGGCAAACATGACGCCTATCTTCAAGAAGGGCTGGAAGGATGATCCGGGGAACTACAGACCTGTCAGGCTGACCTCAGTACCGGGGAAGATTATGGAGAGGTTCATCTTGAGTGTGCTCTCCAGGCACATGGAGGACAATCAGGGGATCAGGCCCAGTCAGCATGGGTTCATGAAAGGCAGGTCTTGCCTGACCAACCTGATTTCCTTCTATGACCAGGTGACCCGCCTGGTAGATGAGGGAAAGGCTGTGGATGTTGTATACCTGGACTTCAGCAAAGCCTTCGGCACAGTCTCCCATAGCATTCTCCTGGAGAAGGTGGCAGTTCATGGCCTAGATGGATATACTCTTCGCTGGGTTAAAAACTGGCTGGATGGCCGAGCCCAGAGAGTCGTGGTGAATGGAGCTAAATCCAGTTGGCAGCCGGTCACAAGCGGTGTCCCCCAAGGCTCAGTTCTAGGGCCGGTTTTGTTTAATATCTTTATGACCTGGATGAGGGGATTGAGTGTGCCCTCAGTAAATTTGCAGATGACACCAAACTGGGTGGGAGTGTTGATCTGCTTGAGGGGAGGAGGGCTCTGCAGAGGGACCTGGACAGGCTGGATCGATGGGCCGAGGCCAACTGTATGAGGTTCAATAAGGCCAAGTGCCAGGTCCTGCACTTTGGTCACAAGAACCCCATGCAACGCTACAGGCTTGGGGATGAGTGGCTGGAAAGCTGCCTGGTGGAAAAAGACCTGGGGGTACTGGTTGACAGCTGGCTGAATATGAGCCAGCAGTGTGCCCAGGTGGCCAAGAAGGCCAATGGCATCCTGGCTTGTATCAGGAATAGTGTGACCAGCAGGAGTAGGGAAGTGATGGTGCCCCTGTACTCAGTGCTGGTGAGGCCACACCTCGAATACTGTGTTCAGTTTTGGGCCCCTCAGTACAAGAAAGATGTTGCATTGCTGGAACATGTCCAGAGGAGAGCAACTAAGCTGGTGAGGGGTCTGGAACACAAGTCATACGACAAGCGGCTGGGTGAGCTGGGGTTGTTTAGCCTGGAGAAAAGGAGGCTGAGGGGAGACCTGATCGCTCTCTACAACTGCCTGAAAGGAGGCTGTAGTGAGGTGGGGGATGGCCTCTTCTCCCTGGTAACAGACGATAGGATGAGGGGGAATGGTTTGAAGCTGCGCCAGGGCAGGTTTAGGCTGGACATTAGGAAAAACTTCTTCACCGAGAGGGTTGTCAGGCTCTGGGAGGGGCTGCCCAGGGAGGTGGTAGAGTCCTCATCCCTGGAGGTATTTAAAAGAAGGATGGATGAGGTGCTGAGGGACATGGTTTAGTGGTGGGGTGGCAGTGCTAGGTTAACGGTTGGACTCGATGATCTTAAAGGGCTTTTCCAACCGAGGTGATTCTATGATTCTATGAAATTTTATCTTGGCTTTCACTCAGTGCCGCTGTCAAAACCCACCTGAATCTGGGCAACCCAACCTCGGCCAGCGCTGTCCCCACTTACAAAAGCTTTTACAAACTTTTATAAAAATGTTATTTAAACACACACACTTATAAATAACATATAAATGCTATTTAAATCACATTTTAAGCATGGGATTGCCCAGGCCCCCACAGGCAGGCAGCTTGAAGGAGGTTTTGCAGTAGAAGAAAATGAAAGCTCACAGTTGAAGGAGTTGGCATGGGGAAGGTTTTAGGGTCATGGTGATGCAGGGAACCTGGAATTCATTTTATGCTGATTTTTTTTATCACAGCGTGAAGAGCAGAGGGCGCCAGGAGCTCAGAAATGCAGGTGAATGACTCCTGCCTGAATCAGGGCCCTTTTTGCATTTCGTTCTTGCCATGGAAGAAGCAAGTAGGGACCGGCAGGGATTCCCCCGCACCGTGGCAAGGCCTGTACAGAGTTGGCATGAAGACTCCATCCTTCCTCGAAATACCTCAAGCACGGAAGGGAAGGCAGGCAGAAAGAAGTGGGAAAATAAATAAAAATTTCCCCATTCTCCAGGCAGGGGAACTCAGAGTTTTTTAGGTCTCCTCTGACTCTCTCTGACTGTATTTAGCGCCCCTAAATTCCTGTCCTGTTTGCTATGGGTATGGGAAATGGTGTAATTCCTTCCTCTTTCCAGCATCTTTCACACCCTGATGAATCTCCCTATCCCCTTCCTTCTCCTGCATCCCACCTCCGAGTGGTCCCACTTTGATTAAGCCAAAGGAATTTCTGCCCTGCTCCTCAAGAGCCAAGTGTTGAAATTTGACTGAATCATCAGCCTTTTACCCCATTTGTGGTAATTACGGGAACTACTAATAATGCTTCGTATAAATGCTCATGGCCACCTCATTGTTGGCACACTCCACTTCAGCTATTTTTCCGCAAATGCTGTCCTACAGCGGAGCATTACCCAGCACAACACAGGGCAAAATATCTTCTTGCCACAGAAAATGCAACTGTGGTGAAGACAGACCATACTGGCTGCACCACACTGTTTAACCATGCTTCTTAGGAAACAAATCTCACACCTGCCTTTTGGGCACAGCTCCTTCCAAGGAGCAGGGATCTGTTGCAACAAGATGCTGCAGTTTGGATTTCTCTCCCCTGAGAGCCCTGACAGCTCACACTAATCAGCTCTTCAGAGCTGATAGATGAGTTTTCACCTCCCAGTGTAGGCATTAATTTAGGTCAGGTGCATTGCTCTCTGGGGGCATTTCTTTTTCCTCCATTGACTCTAGAGAAAGCTTAGTACGTCAGGTTACTCTCCAGAGCTAGAGAAAATGCCTTCTGAGCCCTCTAAGCCTTGCTTACAACACTTGCTTACTCCCACTTACTTGTTTTTTTAATCCTGTGGCCACTTAAACCAAGTCTAAGAGCAAGCAGGAGCCTCACCAAGGAGCTCTTTGGCCCTCAGATCTCAAAAACTGCTCATGCACAATGCCTATGCCAGAGCCATGTGCATTTTATTACTTTGCGTAGGATGCATTCCTTAGTCATAACCAGAAAGGGGACAGCCTGGTCTCCATTAAAACCTTGAGCCATGCCACATCATGCCATAGCCTTGTTTATGTTCTCTATTTTAAGGGAATGATGCACCAGCTGTGCAAGCAGACCTTCAATCAGCTGTACTCCAGTAAGGAGACCTCACAACAGCAAGAACAGTTTTGCAACAATTTATTAGCAATGTTCAGAGAAAATACAAAATCCTATTTACAATGAAATCATAAGAATGGCCGGACAAAAGGAGCAGGAGGATACAGAGCAAGTGTCCAGGTGATGCAGACCTCAGATAAAGGACATCCACACGGAGGAAGGGAAGCAGCCCAGCGCAGATGGTCAGGGAACCCAGGAGGAACGTGCCTGTAGCTGTATCCCACCCCTAATCCTGTGTTACTCAGCCTCATGGGGAGTTCCACCTCTCCGAGCACGTACGTATTACTCACTGCTTCAGTCCAAGTGCTTTCACTGGGTCTGGCTTGGATGGACTGCAAGCCATGGGGTCAGCACAGAAGAGGGACCAGGACACATGCAAGAAGGGAGCCCTGTGGAGGGGCAACAGGAGGGCAGCTAGCCATCCCCACTCAAGTGGCCTGGGGACAAGCAGGTGCCATGCAAGCTTTTCCCACGCGGGAGCAGAAAGCCAGGAGGTAGCAGCAGCTCAGGCAGCAGCAAAGCTACTCCACACCAGAAGGAAAAAGAGCAAGAGATCCAGAGTGGGCTGCAGATCTATGTTCTCCTCCCCAGGTCCCAGGCTATGCAGGGGCCAGTTTGAAGGAGTCCCAGTGCAGAAAGGAGGGATGCACAGCTCTGGTCTAGATTGTCCTCCAGAGGAGGAGTTTTAGGACTATTTCAGAGTCAGAGCTCGTCACGTAACTCCATTCTCCCTCCTCAAAAGCTGGAAAGCAGAAATATCTACACAGGCCTTTTGCTGTGAGCTAGAAAAAGGCTGCACAGCCAGTCTGCTAAGATATTTCAGAAGTGCCTGCATGGGTCTGAGCCAGAAAATTCCCTCTTTAAAACCTTATTTCATAAACTTTTAAGGTGCCTCCCATGCTGTCCCCTCTGCCAATTCTGCCTGCTTGGCAATTCAAAGGCCCTTGTTTCTTCTCTGGCATGTACCATGGAAATCAGTAGGTCATGAACTTAATGCTATCATCACCTAATAGTCTCCTTTATTCCTAAAAAAAAAGGGGGGGGGGTTGGTTTGGGGGTTTTGGGGGTGGGAAACCAAGGTAGAAAAGCATCAGTTGTGCTCCTGTGTGATCACAAACAAAGTCAGTGCAGCCACAAAGGGGCTGAAGCATTTTTTACTCTCCGCACAGTAACTTTCCTCTGCCCAGCTCGGGGCATTGAACACGTTGTGGTGGGAGGATAAGACATGTGAAGGGTAAAAGCCAGGGCAGCAGCAGAGGAGGAATGTGCGGTACGGAGCATTTTGGCATAGCCTCTCTCTAACACGCAGGGATTGCTAGAGGCAGCTCAGTGACGCACTTGCCCTGGCATTCCCAGAGAGATTGAAGATACGGGTTTCTATCAGCAGGAAGGATCACTTTTAAAAAGAGCAAAAGGCCTCTTATCTCCACCTGGAGCTTTACAGTTAGAAATTAGCCAGCTAATCCCCAAACAGGGGAATGTGAGCAAGGGGAAGATGGAAAGTTACCTGAGCGTTCGGAGGCATCCAGTGCTCTCACTGACATCCCCGTTTGGGGGAGCAAAACTGGAAAATGGCCCGAGCGAGAGGCAGAGGCAACATTGGTGTTTGCTACAAAGCGGTGCCCATTTTGAGCAACAGGCATTCCCCCTGGCCTCAGTCTCTAGGTAGTAACCACTCAGGCAACCAAGACAATTTTGTGAAGGAATCAGATCCTCCTGATGGGTCACAGGATCTCAGCCAGCCATTTCCCACATCAGGAGGTGCCTGGCTTTGCATGGGCTCTGAAACTCAGCCTCTTTCATCTCTTCTCTGCCAATAATCCTTACGTGGGATCACAACCCTCTCAGGTGAAGCACCACACCTTCAGAGAGAACCAACACACACGTTCCCCTTGGGTGGGGAGGTGAGCCCACAGCCAGTGGTCCCGCTATCCCACTCTGGGAAGGAAGGAAAGTACAAACTCAGCCCCACGGCCTGATGCAAAGGATACAGAAGAATTCATCCTGCAGGGGCATTAAGGGATGTCCTCAAAGAGGCTGCACGTCCTGAGCAACAGGTTCCCTTGTGCCTGGAGGACTGATTGCTGGGACATCCAGACTACGTGACCCTGTGCTCTGCACTTCTAAAAGCAGGCACTATCAGGAATATATCTCTGCAGCGGCCACAAGGATCCAAAAGAACGCAGGAGAGAAACAGGGGGATGCAGGGATTTCCCTAGCCTTTTCCCTTTGTTCAGCTGGTTTTCCTGCCAGGATCCTAGCAAAATTCCCTACTCTCCTCCCTTTAATGTTATTTTCCCTTTGCAGAGCTGTTCTCAGCACTTCAAGATCCCATGATGTGCAGGACTCAGGCAACTCTGACAGCCTCTGGGGAAAAGATGATCTTGGTCTCATGCCTCCCAGTCTCTGGTCTGGTTTGATCTCAGTAGGAGTGGAGGGAGCAGAAGAGACATCACACTCAAGCCCTACTTTGCTTTCTGGGTCACAAAGGCCTAACAGCATATATACAAGCTGCGTAAGGAACCCAGGGGCTTTGCTCAGCTGATTGAATGGAGCCTGCTAGTGGGTCAGAAAGGGTGGGTTTGGTTTGGTTTTTAAACCCTCTTTTCCTCCTCTTTTATTTTTTTTTTTTTTTTAAACACTTGCATCTTGCCAGCAAAGAGAAGATACTGCCTTGCTGCACTCACTCCTGGCTAGAGCCAAAGAACTGGAGGAAGAAGGAGAAGATGTAGATGATGTCCAGATAAATATTGAGGGCTCCGAAGATGTATTCCTCTGGGCTCAGTGAGTACCGACGATTCCCCATCAGCATCTGGGTATCAAATGCCAGGAACTGTGAGGGAAGAGGAGGGAAAACCAGTAACAGTCACACAGAGAGATTTAGCACATGGAGGCAAGAAGTGCTCTAATGACAGGGGTTCCTCCAGTTGCTTCACCGTGCCCAGAACAAAAATGCAGCCACGTTTTATGGGCTGTAACTGCAATTTATAAGCTCAGAACAATGTACTGAACAAGCTGCAACTTTCCCCTTCCTTCATTTCACTCTTGATAGTCAAACCCTGAGCTTAACTATTCCTCCAGGCCTGCTTCCTTCATGCTTTTCCCCCCAAGGTTGCCCTTTGCTTCATCCATCTCAAATACGTCCCAGGATCAGCTCTGGAGCAGTTCACCTTGTTCCTCCTCAGCCAGTCCCTACAACTTGTTATTCCCAGACTTCCCCAGTTCAGAAACACCTTGGTAACAAGGTGACCTGGACCCAACCATGGCATTGCAGCAGCACCACCACCACCAGAGCAATCAAGAGCAGGGAACTCCAGATCCTGGGCAGCACCAAGGTCTGCTGAGCTGCCAGCAGAGGTAGCCAGACCCAGAGGGGAGCTAACACCTTTCCCAGGTACAAACATGACTGAGTGCAGGGCAGATTTTACCAGGCAAAGCCATGACAGTGGGAATCCACTGCCCAGCCTGCCTGCAGGGACACAGCACTCACAGGAACAAACATGGGCTACAAGGCAGGCTGGTGGCTCCACTGCAAGAAAGCCTGCACCTTGTTGAACAACTTCAAGCTCCGTATCTTCTCCCGTCTCGCCTTTACTCCCTCTGTTAATCCAGCCCGTGACAGACACCTTGGCGTGGAGCTCCTCAGGGTTGGCAGGGCATCTTTGCCATCGCCTGGAGTCAGCCAAGCTCCTCTGCCATAAATAACTGATCTCCCCAGACATTTTCAGGCTGAGCTGCCAAGCCTGGCACAACAGACTCCACGAGCTGAGTTTCTGACTGAATTTTATGGGGTAATCATGAGAAGTTTAGCCTACTTGTATTTTACAGAGCAGTCTTTAATCGTGAATCACAGAAGAAATATCTGAGCTCACTTGAAATTACTTTGTTATAGCTAATAAATGAAATTGCTCAACTGTTCGTATTCACATGCCCAATGGTCACCGCCTTAAACCCCAAGGCAGCCCTCCTCCTGACCCCCACCTCGAGGTTCTGCCAAGCATCAGCCCAGAAAACTCCCACACCTGAACGGCAAGCACGGCACTGCTGGGACTTGCTCTGGGAAGAGGCTTGCAGGAGGGACTGCTGGCGAGCAAAGGAATGAATCAAGTTTTTTCAGCTTTCCTTGGAGGAGCTGCCCAGCTTCAGGGCTTTTCCTCCCTGCAACAAACCTTCCTAATGCCCCTTAATCCCAAACCACGGCCTCTCACTCTCTTTCTGTACCTCTGTTAGTCAAACTCATACCCAATCCTTGGCCCACTCCCACTCAACCAGCCCCAACTTGATTTTGCTCACTTCTGCAACCTCATTTCATCCCCAGGCTCTCTTTGAGCCCTGCAATCCAGCTCCCACTGCTGTGCCAAAAGCTTAAGCTCTGCTTTTCCCACTCCAGAGATGCCTTTTTGCCCTGTCCATTGCATTGTAGATGCCTTCTCCTGTTCACACCTCGCATTGCACATACAGCACAGGTTTGCCAATCACCCCATGTTCTGCACCAGCACTGTCATGTACATCAACACCTTCTTGGGACGAGGCTGAGGTAACAACAATAATTGCTACTCATGAGCCATTTGAGGATGTGGAGCTCTCTACAATCCCAGGACTCACTCTTCTCCCTTCCCCAAGCTCCCTTCAAGGCTAAAAGCATTTACCCCATGCTTATTTGCTTATTTTTTCCTGCCAGCACATTCCCAGGCCCCATGACCAGCACCACTTACCATAGTAAAGATAATGGCACCAAGCAGAGCGTAGATCGCGTGGAGCCAGGGGACCTAAAGCAAACAAATCCATCAGTCAGTGCCTGGGAGAAAACTGGTTAATTAGGAGTTGACACAGAAGAGGGCTTAGCTCTCATGTGGAGGATATGAGTTAGGGAAAGTGCTCTAATAGCCCAGGGTGGACTTCAGCTCCACCACAGTTACTGTTGTTGACCTTTTTGTGGCAAAAAACAGGTCACCGTGCCTCAGTTTCCCCTCTCACTGTGGCCTTTGTGTCTACTGGGGCTTATAAGCTTCTAGATCAGGTACTTGTGTTTCCAAATAGCCTACTTCAACACAGCTGCTATCTCTGAGGAAGTATCTTAGCACTATCCTAATGGAAACCTATTTTGCAGCAGCCCTACGTGTTTATTTACCCAGACAAGGCTGATGCCACTGGAAGAAACACCAAATGCTTCCAAGAGACAAACCCAGCTTTAATTAACAAGCTCAACTTAAATGTGTTCATCTGCCGGGGTCACAGCAGGAAATTCACTGGAATTAAGACCAAACCTCAACCCCTGCTTGCTGTGGCCCAGTAGCATGCAGCGCTAATGGAGAAGTTGCTGGTATTCCAGGAGAAGGTGCCTACATGGACGGCTGATTCAACCCAGGGATCACAGCCTGCCTCCCCAGATAGACAAGCTTATGACAAGGCTGCCTCAAGCTATGCTTATCTTGACAAGCTGCATGATAAAGAGTAGTTGTCTCAACAGTTTAGGCAGCAGCTTGGCACTGCAAGCTGGTTTACCCTCACATTTGGACAGGGGAGAGGCGGATCTCAAGCCAGGACAACCAAAATCTGAGCTCCTGGGTTTGGAAACGCTGGCCTGTGTATTTGTCAGTCATCAGACCAACTCTAGGGCTGTTACCAGTGGGAGTGGTGTCTCCTGCAGGTCTGGCCTTTAAAGTGTGACTCAGGGCCCCAGGTAAGATGTGAAGGGTTTGGAGGTCACTTAAAGGCTGCCGTGATCAAAGCCAGGTGCCTCCATCTCCAGTGCAAGTGGGCATTCAGGGTGATTAATGGTGGCTGCACAGCCCCCGACACCTTTCCTCTTCCATCGGCATCTTCCAGGGTCTCTCGGGCTCTTGCCTGAATGCCTAAAGACACCCTTGGATGGAGACCAGACGCTCCGTGCTGCCACACCAAACCCTCTATCAGGTGTGGTCGCAAGCCACCCCAAGATTTCAGCTGGACACAGCCAATGCCAGCTGTGACTGGGTCTGAGCCAAAAGCAGGGAGGCTGAAGGAAGGGGCTGGACCCATGCAAGAGGGGCTGCCAGCAGCTGGAGGAACGACAAGGTGGTCGCTCATGGTTGGGACATGTTCCCCACCCCTCTCCAGAGGGGCTTATTTCTGAGAAATTTGAGCCTCGAGATTTAAATACTGCAGGACAGTACCTGATGTTAGTGTCAGTACAGCCAGGTCTGGCCAGACAGGCAGACACTGCGCTTGTCCTGAGTCCAAGTCCTGCCCTCAATTTGGGCCAAGAGCCCTGTTTTGTATTGGGCAGGCCAGCACTCTAATGTGTGCACAGCCCTGGTTTTACTGCAGGGGAAACTGAGGCACAAGCAGGTGATGTGGCCTCCTGTGGAGTCACTACACAGCTCCAGGAACAGAAACAAACTTCCTCGAGCCCCAGGCCAGTTCTGTCCTAAAAACCGATATCTGATTGTACAACAAGAAGGCAACAGCCGCCTGATCTTGCTTTTTGTTTCTGTTGGTGTTTCTGCAGGTTTTTGGAGAGCAGGCTGGGACACCCCCTCTCAAGCCAAGCCCTGGAGCTTGCCCACTTTAGGCTGAGCAGCTCCCAGCCTTGCGTCAGGACTGGTGGCACTGGGGGAGGAAGAAAGGGCACGGGTCATTACTCACGTATTGGTAGGGCAGTATCACAGCCAGGATGATGCCACCAAAGAAGAGGACCATGAGCATCACAAAGAGGACACCCTGGTAGGAGGTGAAGTCAAACTGCAGAGGTAAAGCACACCACGTTACGAGTGCAGAGGGCTGGCAGGAGGCAGCAAGGGGAGCCAAACCTCCCCACGTCCACAGGGAGGGACTCGCCAGCAGCAAACCCATCTCGCTGTCACATGGCAGTTGCTTCATCTGCACCTCAAGTCCTTTAGCCCAGCACCCATCTGTATGGCACAGAGCCAAGCGCTTGCCATATCCCCATGGGCGAGAACTCAGCACCCATCACATCCCTGAAATCCAAAAGCCCGCCACACACATTTGTGCTGGTGCCCTTCTGTACCCCACAGCCTAATCCTCCAAAAAAAACCACCCCACCCCCATACATTAGCATCTTCCAGCCCCATCTAAACACATCCCTCACCCCAGCATCTGTCCTAACCTTCCTGTAACCTTCACTTTACAGCCCAGCATCCCTCGGGTTGCTCCAGTACCCGCAGCCCTACAGACCTGCCCCTTCACACCTCACCCCCAGCGCCGCCTGACCCTGGGGGGTCCTACCCCTGGGAGCTGCCTCTCCCAGATCGGCACAAACTCACCTTGGTCTGGAAGCTGAAGATCATGACAGACAGACACACCAGGGCTGTGATCCCCAGACACAGAAGGACCGACTTGGTATTGTAGTAACTGCAAAATTACCAGCAAAACCATTTTTCAGCATTTCCCACAGGGAGAGGTGGAAAGGAGGGGTTAGGACAGGCAGAGCTGTACAGGGTGAGTCCTCGGGGCGCAAACAGCACCAAAATTATCAACGTCCTCCCTTAATGTGGAAAGGGGAGGCTAGAAAACACTAAAAAAAAAAGACTAGATGGGTTTTCCTCCTGTTTTAAATAGAGTAGGGTAGGCAGGAGGGCACGTCTATGCCTTCTGGGAACTCAGGAGCAGCTAAGATGGGGACTTACTATAAAAATCTCTCTGTCCGTGGACAGATGGAGAAAGGGGGAGTGTTTGAACGAGGCGGTAATAAAAGTAGAATCACAAATGTCATTGCAGCACAACGAGGAACGCGAGCGCTGCAGCCCACTGTTACTCTACTGATGGACTCGTAAGGGACTTGAGGCTTGGAGAGCTGCAGGGAAGGAGGGATCTGGAGAGGCAGAGAGACCGCAGGCTTCACGTATGACTTCTTCGTGTGTCTGCCTGCCGATTTTTGTTACAGCACCAGGCTCAGCCCTAAGAAAAGCCAGTCCCCGCTCTCCCCTTCGGTTTGGTTTGAGAGTGATACCGCTGGTATTTTCCCTGAGCTGCTGAAGCCACGGCTTTCTTTGTCCCCAGCACTCGTCCATCAACACCCACTGACTCATCTGCCTCATCACCAGGGCCCCACGTGAACCAGGGCTGATCTTGTGAGCAGATTGTAACAGTAAAAACACAAGCAAAAGGGAGCAAAGCTGTAGACTACAAACCCCATGAAACTGCTGGAAAAAAACCTCCCTGTCTCGCTCCAGCCCCATCTGCTAGAGTGGAAAAGGTGTGATCGCAGTACGTGGTAGTTCCCTATAGCCCATCGTACGGGCAGCACTGCGTCCCTGGTGCTCTAGGGCTCTCCTGTAGGATTTAACATGCCCGGGAGCTGCCCTGTGCCACCCCAGCTGTGACAGAGAAGGGGGTGCCACCAAAGGTCTTGGAGAGCATCTTTAAAAAGTGTTTTCCAAAGGGAAGGCCAGGCTTTACGTGGCTACTGGAACAACTCCAAAGAGATCAGGTGGCCCATATATATTTCAGAAGTAGGGAAGTTTTTCTGCAGGCAGAGACAGGACACAGGGCCAGAAAACCACACGCTCAACCTACCTGGAGAGCATCCCAGTGAGATAAGCCATGGAGAGTGTCTGAGAGGGAAAGAGAACCACGTTAATCCTGCGTTCACGTCCCAGGGAGAGACGCACAACAGATAAAACATTGCCATTACAGCGATAAGGGCAGCGAAGCCTCTTAAATGGATGCTCAAGAGAGGTAATTTTTACATAGTCTCTAATCCTCCAGTGATTAATATCTGCAGGGCAAGTTAAAGTGAGGGCAGGCCACCACCCTGAGCACAGTCCCACCTTCTCCATCCCTCTGCCCCTCTTGCACAGGAGTCCAGCTCCCAATATTGACCAGCCTCCACAGGCTTTTTTTTTTTTAAAAAAAAACAAAACAAAACAAAACAGAGGCTCCCTTCTTTCCTGCTTATCACATTCTAATTCAATTACAGCACCTCAGCCCAAGTGCAGGGCAATTAGAGGATGAAATTCCTGCTTTCTGCAGGAATCCAGACCAGACGTCTCTCCTGCTTGGAGCCATTATGAAGCCCAGACTGGTCGCAGGGGCAGGGCAGACGCTGTCCAGATGTGCTACTTACAAAGATGCTCAGCAGGATCAGATTCCATGGGAAATACCTCCTGCAAGTGAAGAAAGAGGGGCTGGTCAGCCCTGCGATGCCGAGGCCAGAGGTAGTTAGCAGCGCTGCACAACAGGTTGCCTAAGATGGGCCACATAATTAATGGCCTGGGCAGCAAGTGGCAGGGGTGGTGCAGGGGGACAGTCATCCTCTTGGGAATGAGAGAGCATCTGGAGTGCTCCTAGACCAACGTCCCCATGATATATTCCTCCCCTAGGAGGAAAGGCTGAGCGAGCTGGGCTTGTTCAGCCTGGAGAAGAGAAGGCTGAGAGGGGACCTCATCAACACCTACAAATATCTCAAGGGTGGAAGTCAAGAGGATGGAGCCAGACTCTTCCCAGTGGTGCCCAGCGCCAGGACAAGGGGCAATGGGCACAACCTGAAGCAGAAGAGGTTCCAGTTGAACGGGAGGAAGAACTTCTTGGCTTGGAGGGTGCCTGAGCCCTGGCCCAGGCTGCCCAGGGGGGCTGTGGAATCTCCTTCTCTGGAGATCTTCAACCCCCGCCTGCCCTGGGTGAGCCTGCTTGAGCAGGGGGGTGGGACTGGGTGATCTTCTGGAGGTCCCTTCCAACCCTTGCCATTCTGGGATATTCCAGAAAAGCAGTCAGCCCTGCTCCGCTGAGAACAGACAACCATCCTCTGCAGGATTTAATGATGAGAATTTGGAGCTCTACAGTGATGCAACTTTTTTCTGCAACATGGCTTCCTTTCCAGCTGCAATTTGACTTCAGCTTTTCACACTGTGTTGCGGCAACCCACCACTGCATCAGGCCTGAAAATGCAGCTGCCACCTCGGTCCCTGCAGCACCGTGTCATCATGACCCCATCCTATCTCCCCAACATCATTGGTCATGCTTGAAATGAGAGGAAAAACATTCATCATTTCACAGGGCTGTTTCAAAACCAAAAAGAAAATATTTTACCTGGGTCCGGAGCAGCAAGCAAGAATCAAGTAGGTCACAAAGAAAACAGCACTGCAAAGAAAAGAAAGAGCCGGTTAGGGAGGAAAACCCAAGCATTCGGTGTTGGTGCAGGAGAGAAGTCTCCAGCTGACAGTGATCTCAATGGTCTTTGCTGACGATCTTAAAGGTCTTTTCCAACCTAAACAATTCCACGATGCTATGACAAGTTTCAGTGCTCCACCGCACTGTTTAAAACACAAGCGCCATGCCAGAAGTTGAGGCTGGGTAGGAAGCGAGGCGGTAACTGCCTCCTCTTTGCTTCTGCCAGCCCAAGGTGGGACAGCACGACCGCCCCTGAAAAACCCACAGGATGATTTTAGAGCAGAGCAAGGGTAGCATTCAGGCCTAGGACAGATGGAGCACCCAACCATGTTTGCTGTGGACACCTCGTCAGCCCATCTGTTGCTCATGTGGAGGTGGCCAGGCTTTGCCCCTCATTTCCAGGCATTTTCTGGCTCAGTGGGATCAAGGCATCCTGCTGGGATTTCAGCACTTAAACCAAAGTTCACAGGGCTGGTGAAAGCAACTTGCCTAAGGCCAGAGGGAAGGTCTGTGGCGGAGAAGGGAACTGGTCCCATGTTACCACACCAGCGCTCGAGGAAGAGTTCAACAGCAGAAGGATCCTCTAAGGTCAGTGAAGCTCACAGTCCCAAGCCTCATATGCTGTTGCACAAGCCATCCCCAGGTCACAGGAGAGTTATTTATCTCGCATGACTTGACCCTTCAGCAAAGCAAAAAAAAAAATCCAACAGCTGAGGGATGGTTTCCCTCCGCTCTGGATGTCACGCAGCCCGGGTGTTTTTCCACAGTGCTGATGGGTTATGGCACAGTGGGAACCTGCTTACCTGCTTTCACCCAGCGCCTGGGGGGGGGAAAGCAGCTTCCAAGCATGCCGATGGCTGCACGATAGCCAGGCACCTCAGGTCTAATAAATGAACATGACGGCAAAACCCACGGGCCGTGATAAATGCACCGGAGATAAACTTCAGCATTGCTCTCCTATGGGGAAACCAGGAAAGCTGGAGTGGACACGGCTGAAGAGATGGAAATAGATGCACGTAGGGAGCAGACGGAGCCACTGCAGTTGTCCCTCTCCTTCGCATCCCTTGTTGCACATCTGCTCTTGCTCGATTCCCTCTGAGCCATCACCCCAGCAGTAGGAAAACACCTTAGGGCGCTCACTTCTATTTTACAGAGAATATAGAGTTGGGGTCTCTCTATGAAAGACATCCAGACCCAGGTCAGGACAAGCAATTGGAGACACTGGGATGGAGGGAAGGCTTGGCTTGCTGGGAGGCGAAGGGACAGATAAAATTTAAGTCCCTCAAGTACAGAGCCTATGGCCGGCTGGCCCAAGGCATGTTTGCTCCCACTGAAAGATAAAAGCGCTAACTGTCCAGTAAGCTGCAGGAGATGAACCCGAAGGTCAAAGCACAGACCTGAGCAGATCTTGGCCTTGTCTCCCTACAAGGCAACACTGCTTCTTCAACCTACCAACTGGCCAGGATGGAGCACACAATTCTCCTTTAAGGCTGAAGAGGCAAGCTGATGCCATCTCCCTCCTATTACTGCTATTTTGGGTCTTTTTTTTTTTTTTTTTTAAGTTATATAAGCTGGTGTTTCATCTCCGGGCCCAGACACATTTCATGATTTGGGTGTGACCTAATTAAAGCCAAGTTCACAGAGCCTTGTTCACAGACAATTGCATCGCACACTCTGCCTGCTTAATGAGCAGCACTAACACGAGTGGCATGCAGGAAACCAGCACAACTGCAAATATTCTAACGCATGGAAGCGCAGCCTACGCTACCTCCAAGCTGACCTTTCGGCTCGGGCTTGGGTAATGAAAGGCATCCCAAATTCTGGGCACCAAGAGCAGCTCTGTGATCAAGAGCCGGGTGCGATAGCCCCACAGACATCCTAATATCTCCAGATGCATCCCCACCCCCTTAACATCGCCTGCACCCTTCATCTGTTGCATATCAAGGCATGCAATGTAGACCCAGGCGATCTCCTTGCTTTCAATGGGACAAACCCCAAACTGAGCCCTCCAAGGTACCCTAGGCACCCTTTCAGGTCTCACATCTGCATTTCCACACCATTTTCCTGGAAGCTCCCGTTTTACCTGGTTTGCTCTGCAAGCAATACTCATGCATTTACTTGATCCTGGTTTGTAGAGCAGCAAGCCCTCTTTTTGAATGCCCTTGGAGAGATCTAGCACATCTCACGTCTCAAATTTAGGTGAGAGTTTCTATCTTCTCACCTCAGAGTTACCCACGAATTTCCTCAGCTCACCCTGCACACACGTTAGTGCAATTCTTCACACACAAGACACAAAAGTGGTTGGAAAGTGTCTCCCCATCACCACAGCCACACCCAGGGCTGTTTGGAGCATACATGGCCATAGGAGGAGGCAGAGATACTCACTAGGAAGCCCAATACCAGGCAGCATGCGTCTGAATGTACCCCTTGACCGGCTCGCTGCAAGATAGAGAAAAAGGATGCTGAGCAGAAAGCATAAAAAAGCCAATCCCTTCACAGGTTGCTGCTAAATTAAACCTGGGAACACACACGGGGTGATGCAGCACAGAGTATGGGGGAAAAAAAAAAACCCATGGATGAATCTATCTGGTAGGCTGACCAACTGGAAAGAAATTCAACCTGTCAAGTGGGAAAGATGGCCCTGCTGCTATCAATTACACAGTCAGGCTTGCTCGGGGAACGGCCGCTGCCTTCTCTGAGAAGTGATTAAAGAGCTGAAATCCTCAGGCTGACAGTGATTCATTATTTATTCTGGAGGCAATGTGAGCTGCACATGCCCAAAATGCTCAGTCATCCGAGCTAGAGACAGCCGCTGCTCGAGCGTGGGGTATCTGCTTCTGCAAAGGGAGGTAACCCAGTCCCTAAAGCCGAGGTAAGCTGGGATCTGATGGCCTTGATAACTCCCAAAGCAAAAATACAGCAGGTAATACTCAAGGGCAAGCAGCCCAGGCCTCTTGGCTGGGGCTGGCACCCAGAAGGGACGATGCACCATCCAGAGGACGTGCAGGGAAGGCAGCAGGAGTACCGAAGGACCTCTCAGGGTTCCCTGGGTTTTGTTTTTCTATTGGAGCACATGGGGAAAAAAATTCAGGTATCTACATAACAGACAACACCCCCAAGTAACAGGTAAAGCAGGAGCAGGTCATACACAGGACAAAGCAAAGAGACCTACCAGAAGGTGAAGAAAGCCACAATGACGACAGTGACCAGGAGCTGGACCATCAGGATGGCATAAACCTGCAACGAGAGGTAGCCCACGGGTGACCTGCAGACTCTCCGTTGCCACCCAGCAAAGCCATTGCAGCCAGGTCCCTCCAAGGGCTCAGAGCTGGTCTCCTGCCTTCGCAGGGGAAGGCTGAGCCCGGAGATCCTTGCCCCTTACCTTCCTGATGAACACTCTGCGCACGTTCCTGTCGTCCCAGCTGAAGGTCGTGAGCATCTCGGTGTCCCCTGGGTACCCGCCACTGCCATAGCTTGGGCTCGTGCCTGAAGCAGAAGCCAGAGAGATCAGCTCCCATCACCTGGTTCCCTCCCCGGCTGCAATAATCTGACCCCAGTGACTGACTACAGCTCAAGAGGCCCAAATTCCAAGGTTTTCTTGTTGCACTGCAAAACAGAGGCTTGCTGGGACACACTCTGCTCCCTTCCCACTCCTGCATCTCATTAGGACCATCTTGGAGAAACAGAGGTGGGAAAGCCCTTCTGCAAACTTCAGCACAACAAGGACACCAGGGTTAATTCCTGTCTGTGGTGACACCGTATCTTTAATGGCTTTATCATATCCTTTCTCACTTTTCACTGAATATTAAAGCACCCCCCAGAGGAGCCGTGACTCAGCACCTCGGTCATTCCCATCAGGAGCTCTGGTGCAGGAGGATTCCCTCGCTGCTCTCTAATTGCCTGAGCTTAGTCTGTGTCTGCACAACACCTCATGTCAACCGCGTGCCCTTTCCTCTGGGAGAACCTCATTACAGCCAGCTTTTCCACGAGGTCCGTCCTTGAGTCCGATTTCCACGCAGGCAGGCAGAGGACGGTTTAGCAGCAAGCCTAAACAAGGGGGAAGCAACCCTGATGCTTCTGCTGAGAGCACCTTCCCCAAAAGCCATCACCCCACACGACCCAGCCCTGCTTGGACTCTGTAATCACAGAATCGCAAGGGCTGGAAGGGACCTTGGGAGCTCACCCAGTTCCACTCCCCTGCCCAAGCAGGCTCACCCAGAGCAGGGGGCACAGGACAGCGGCCAGGTGGGGGTTGAAGATCTCCAGAGAAGGAGACTCCACAGCCCCCCTGGGCAGCCTGGGCCAGGGCTCGGGCACCCTCACACTCAACAAGTTCTTCCTCCCGTTCAACTGGAACCTCTTCTGCTTCAGGTTGTGCCCATGGCCCCTTGGCCTGGCACTGGGCATCACTGGGAAGAGTCTGGCTCTGTCCTTGTGACCCCCACCCTTGAGATATTTGTAGGTGTTGATGAGGTCCCCTCTCAGCCTTCTCTTCTCCAGGCTGAACAAGCCCAGCTCCCTCAGCCTTTCCTCCTAGGGGAGATGCTCCAGTCCCCCCATCATCCTTGTTGCCCTCCTCTGGACTCTCTCCAGTAGCTCCTCATCTTTCTTGAACCAGGGAGCCCAGAACTGGACCCAGTGCCCCAGGTGGGGTCTCACTGGGCAGAGCAGAGGGGGAGAACCTCCCTCGTCCTGCTGGCCACGCTCCTCTTGATGCACCCCAGGATGCCATTGGCCTTCTTGGCCACCAGGGCACCCTGCTGGCTCATGGCCACCTTGTCATCCCCCAGGACTCCCAGGTCCCTCTCACAGGGGCTCTTGTTGCTGGAGTTGCCCTGCAGATGGGCAAGGCTGCGCCGTAAAGCATCAGCTTGCTCTGCAGCCTGAAGGGAGATGGAGGGGAACATCGGAAAACCTCTGCCTGCCGGGGGAGGCGACTGTGCCAGGGATGAAGGTAGCAGCAAGGATCTTGGAGGGCAGTGGGCTACGAGGAGAAACCCAAAGCAGCAGCTTCTCCCTGCTGAGATCAGCTGCACAAGTCAGATGTCAGAATCAGCCTCCTCCATCTCCTGAGCCTCATGCTTAAGAAAAAAAGAAAACAAACACCAAAACCTCCGTTGTCTTGGCTCATCATTCCCCTGTGCTGTTCGTTTATCTTGCAAATATCCCCTTCCGTGTTACTAACAGTCTCCCCACCTGGGTTGCCTATAGAAGAAATGCTTACGCAGTTATCCCAGCAATACGTTCACATCCCTGCCTGTTTGACAGATGCCTCCCCTCCTCAAAGCTTTTGAGCTCAGTGATACGCAGATCCTCCAGGTACATGGAGAAAAAACCCTCTCAGACTCAGAGGACAAGCTGCAGACACCAGGAAAGCCAAACTCAAGGCCCTGGCCCTGGTTTTTTTCAGTTTTACTGGTCAAAACCGCTTGCTTTTATTGCAGAAGCCTCATCTTAAAGATGCTGCCGGCAAGAGATAAATCCCTTGTGCTCTTCTGGTGGCTAAGAAATCTCTTGTGCCTTCTTCTACGCCCCAGCGGAGATGAAACTTCTGCAGTGCGTCCTCCCTGCGTTTCTGCAAGGTCTGTCATCGCCCACACGGGCCGAGAGCACCCGAGGCCCATATCCCCAGGACACTCCAGTGCCTCCTGCGTCAAAGCAATCAGGGCATCTAAACACCAAATTAGGCACCTAAATGCCTCGGAGGAATGGAGGGGGTTTCCCTCCCCAGCACCCGTCACCTCCTACCTATGGCCACATCTGAGGTAGCAAGGCAGAGCCTCCCAAGCTCATTATTGAAGAAAGCAACCCAAAACACACCCCCTGCTTCTCTCCAGCTACTTCCAGGCTCATCTTAGCCGTTAGACAGATCCTCCTGGCATGCACACCACTGCCCCGACCCTGGTACGGGAGCCACAGCTCCCAGCGTGGCTGAGGGCAAGGAAAGGGGACGAGGGCTTGAAATGGGAGGAAAACAGCAGCGGGGCTCAGGACATAGCTGCAGAGAGGAAATCCTGCCAGGCTCGTCAGGGAGGGGACAAGAGATGACACGTCACCTAAACAAGTCCTCCGGGACACCCGAAATACCAGCGTCCTAACCCATTTGGGCTTTACCCATCCTAATTCAACATGACAGCAGGAAGGCCCCGACGGTTGTTACAGCAAGCTGGGAGGTTATTTATCCCCTCCGTTTCCGACCCCTGGAGGCAAGCAAGAATGGGAAGAGTCTGTGAAACCATCAGAGTGCGCAGGCACACACATCTCAGAGGGGTTTAGCTCGCTCTTGCCCCTTTCCCAAACATCTCCATCTCTGCAGCTGCGACCATCCCCGCCGGCTGGAACAGCGGCCAGCAAAGCACAGGAGGATTGAGCAGAGGGAGCGGACTCAGGAGTCATTAAACCCAGTCTCTCCAGTTCAAGCTGCACTGGCCAAGCCGTTGGCCACCCCAGCAGACTCGCTTGCCGGCCACTGCATCCATCCCAGCTTCCCACTACGCAGCCGTTCCCCTGCACTGGGCACAGTCGCGCTTTTGTCCGCTTGTCACGAGCAAGCAGAAGCTGCGTGCAACACCCGGGGAAGAAAAGCTGTTTGTTTGCCGAGGAGCCGGCCACGCAGGCCGGTGCTGGAACGATTCAGCCTTCAAGTCCAGCTGCGTTTTAGCCTCCACTGGCTCTGAACGCCGGCTCACAGCAGCCAGATGATGCCGTGACGCTGATTTTGCCAGTTCAGCGGCTTCTTTGAAAGCTGGGGTTGAGCAGGAGCTAAGCGGGGGGGTGGGGGGGCTGCTGCCTGCAGAGCCGGGAGGATTGCACCAGGATGCTCCCCAGTCCTGGGAGGTGGCATTGCCCAGAGCAGCAAGCTGGGAGAGGGGTTTTTTCCCCATCCCAGTACTGGGAAGAGCAGGGACAGAGCACTGGAGCTCCCTCCCACCTCTGGAAGGCAGCGTGGTCTAGTGGGCAGGTGAAATGGCTTTTACGTATAGATAGAGACTTACACAGCTTATAGACTTATACAGCTTATAGCTACAGCTCTAGGGTGAGCTCTACCATGGACCAAACTGGGCACCACATCCCCAGTTCCCCCCTTCTCTACAAGCCGGGGGGGGGGGGGGGGGGGGGAGAATCTCTGCACCCCTCTACCCCCTCTGCAGGGGGCTCACCCTGGGTACAGCCACAGAAGGACTTACTGGGGTCGACGTAAGCCCAGCTGGGGTGGAGTGGGACTGATGGGGGAGGAGGGTAAGCACCAGACTTCATCCCTTCTCCCGCTGTCGCCTCCTCGTAGGTCGGAGGAGCTGGCGGGGCTGTGGCATTGTCCTTCTTCTCCCCTTGCCCCTCAGAGTTGGGGGGTTTGTTGGTCACGGAAAGCTGCGCAGAACAGAGGGGATAGAGAGATTAGGCTGTGAAAACAGCACAGAAACTGCCCTGCAATGGGAACCCGACAGGGCATGGACACAGGTCTGAAGGTCCCTCTGCTGGATCCCAGGAACTGGAAGGACACCCAGTAACTCCTGCAAGCTGGCAATGGACCCACCCCTGCACCTCCAGGAAGGAGCATCCTCTGATGTGACTGAGCGAGGAGACAGGAAAACACCCGGCATGTTAAAGGGGATGAGAAGGTCCAGGCAACCAGGTCTGAGGGTGGACGCAGCCTTGCCCAGGGTCCTCCATGGTGCCTCAGGCTCACATGCAACACTGGAAAGTATCCAAGTAATTCCCTGCTTTTCAGCCAACTTCTTTCCAAATTTCCCCTTAAAAAAAGAGCTTTCAGTTAGTGGGCAGAAAACCCTGAACTCCTTCATTTCCACTGAGACTCACATTTGGGGGGGGTTTCTCCTGGCCCACAGAAGTGCTCTGGTTTGGCCCTCCAACATTTTCTTCCAGCGCGTTCCTCCCTGCCCATCTAGAGGCTCAGCCTTGCTGCTTTCCATAATTTGACGATGCAGCTAAGGGACTTGGGATCTGATGTCTTCCGACTATGAAATCCCAGCAAAGAGCCAGCCTCAGGCCACCTGAGAACTTGCTTCTCCTTGGGAACATTATCCATTTAACCTTCTAGATCTTTGCCATCCCGGGAGAGGTTACGAGCCTGGTATCCTGCCCTCGCTGCCCAAGGGCTCAGCATCAGGGCGAGCATCCCCATGGACCACAGGGATGCAGGGCTGGAACCACAAAAAGCCCAAAGTGAAGCAGCTCAACTGACCAACAACAGACAGCACAGTCCCTGGGAGGAGGTCTTAAATTAAAAGCGTAACAGGCCCTTGAAAATAAAGCCAGGCTGGGATGTGCACCGTGAGCAGATCCAGCTGTGCCGGGATAACTGCGCCACCTCCTCTGCCAGCTCACAGGGACCGTCCTCACCCTGTCCTCTGTTACATAGCCCTTGGGCGTAGGGTGGCCAATATCAGGGTGCTGGGTGGCCAATATCACGCAAGGCCCCCAGAGATACCCACGGAGATACAAGAGGGACGCTGCCGCCTGCATCCAGGCAGCCTCCAGCATCACATCGTTGCCATGGCAATGGTGCACCGTGCTGGCAGAGGATGCATAAACCCCCCCCTTCCCTGGTCTCTGAGCATTAGAGAACCCCAAAAATCCAGAGCTCCCTGGACCGGGATGGAGGTGCTCAGGGCAGGCACCAAGTGCTGGACTGCTGGGGGCACGGATGGGAACGCACAAGCCCCCCGTTGAGCTCCCTGACATCCAGGATGGGGGGAGGAAACGGCCATGGGTCCAACAGCAGGGTTGAGCCCCACATGCAGGAAAAACATCCCCCAAGGCCATGACACAGCCCTCCACCCCCTTCCTCTGCTGAAGACCCCCGGGTCGCAGGTGCCAACGCACCAGGCTGTGCACGGGTACCCAGCTCCCCCCTCCACAGAAGCTGTTTTATTCCTTAAATCCCCTCTCTTCAACCCATTTTCCCCCTGCCTAAACATATGCATCAATTATGCAAGCAGGACAACTCATCATCCAAGCCCTGGCCTCCCACCTACCTTCCCCTGGGTCATGGCTCCACGCTAACGATGCTGCCAGCCCCGGCGAGCAGCGGCAGGAGGGAAAAGGCCGTAGCCGAGCGCAAGCCCCCTCGCTGGGTCCCTTCTGCCCCCCTCTCTCGGGCTGTTTCGGGGCTGGCTGCAAGCGCTGCAGCCTCCGCAGCCTGCGCCGCTGCCTTCACCTTCTAGCAACATCCACGGGATGCGACGGGCGCCGAAAGGAGGACCGTACCATTCCCAGCCTGCGGCACAGGGGGAAGCCGGGAAAAAAGCAGCTAAAAATGGAGGCGAGCGGCCATCGGCAGCGATGGGGAGGATGCACGGACGCAGCACCGTGGAGGTGGCGGCAGGGTCCCCCGCCACGGATGGGGTAGGAAGCAGCCACCCCAGAGATGCTGAGCTCAGGGCTGGGATTGCACAGGGGAGGGAGAGGAGGAGGATGCTTCGCTGCAGCATCTCACCACCGCTGCGTGCCCGAGCCAGCTACGGGCTGGGGAGCTGCAGCTTCCCCAAGGAGGGCTATCCCGGGGGGCTGGAGCCTCCCCTGGGGGCGAGGGGAAGGCCTGAACCAAACACGAGAGCAGGAGGAAGGAATCAAATGGCCCTGGCTCCCTTCCTGACCCTTCCCAAGCTTTACATGGAGCAGGATGGAGAAGATGAGGCTCCTTTGCCCCACGTGCAGTTGTCCTCTCTGGACCGATGCAGCCCCAGCTGGGGGGCACAGGGAGGGTTCGGGGGTGTCCAGGGCAGCCAGCAGACCACAAGCACCACACAATCACCAAAGCAATGTTATTAAGTCAGCCCCATGAAGGAGAGGGCTGAATGGGGGATCCAGCTCCCAGTCCAAGGGAAGGGGGACAAGGCGAACGCGGCTTTGCCCCCCGTGACAGAACCCGGGGGAATTACAGCCTGGAGAGCACAGTGAGATGGAGACGACTCCCCCTATCACCCAGCTGCCACGGCAGAGAAAAAAAAAAATTGTCCCTTTCCATAGTGAAATGCTTCACAGGGGCAGAAAATTTGTCCAGGAGAGAGGAAGAGACAAACAGTACAACCACAGCACAGCATCCACCTGAACACACGGAGGCCTTGGCTCGCCATGAACGAGGGACGTCAGCAGAGCAGCCTTGCCCGGCGTTCCCAGAAGATGAAAGCACAATTCCAGGCAGTTCTAGGACTACGGTCGGGCTCGGCGCTGTGCCCCTGCATCCCAGCTCCCCACATCCTCCCTCCGGCCCTTCCCCAGCCCCTTCAACTCATTTATCACTTGTCATGTCATAAACAGGCACCGCACCTCTAATTAGTTTGCCAAGTCTATAATACAGGTACAGAAAATAAATCAGCTTATCTGTTTATCCTGCCATGAAAAAAATAAAGGACCCTGCCACACGTTAGGTTCCACAGACCTAGAGAAGGTGAAGAACAGGCCACGAAAAAAAACCCAAAAAAACAAAGGACCCTGCCACATGTTGTGTCCCCCAGGGCTCAGTTCTAGGGCCAGTCTTGCTTAATATCTTTATCAATGACCTGGACGAGGGGATTGAGTGTGCCCTCAGTAAATTTGCAGATGACACCAAACTGGGTGGGAGTGTGGATCTGCTGGAGGGGAGGGGGGGGCTCTGCAGAGGGACCTGGCCAGGCTGGATCCCTGGGCCCAGCCCAGTTGGGTGAGGGTCAACAAGGCCAAGGGCCGGGTCCTGCCCTGGGGTCACCACAACCCCAGGCAGTGCTCCAGGCGTGGGGCAGAGGGGGCTGGAAAGCTGCCCGGGGGAAAAGGAGCTGGGGGGGTTGATCAAAGGCCAACTCAACACGAGCCAGCAGGGTGCCCAGGTGGCCAAGAGGGCCAGCAGCACCCTGGCTTGTGTCAGGGGTGGTGTGGCCAGCAGGAGCAGGGCAGGGACCGTGCCCCTGTGCTGGGCACTGGGGTGGCCGCCCCTCGACTGCTGGGGTCAGGGTTGGGCCCCTCCCTCCTCAAGGGACCTGGGGGGGCTGGAGCATGTCCAGAGAAGGGCAGCAGAGCTGGGGAGGGGTCTGGAGCCCCAGGCTGCTGGGGAGCGGCTGGGGGAGCTGGGGGGGTTCAGCCTGGAGCAGAGGAGGCTGAGGGGAGCCCTCATCGCTCCCTACAACTGCCTGAGAGGAGGGGGGAGCCAGGGGGGGTTGGGCTCTGCTCCCAGGGAAGGGGCGATGGGACGAGGGGCAACGGCCTCAAGTTGTGCCAGGGCAGGGTTGGGTTGGACATTATGAAAAATTTCTTCACCGAAAGGGCTGTCAGGTGCTGGAAGGGGCTGCCCAGGGAAGGGGTCGAGTCCCCATCCCTGGAGGTATTTAAAAGAAGGGTAGATGAGGTGCTTAGGGACATGGTTTAGTGGTGGGATGGCAGGGTTAGGTTAACAGTTGGACTTTATGATCTTAAAGGTCTTTTCCAACCTAGACGATTCTATGATTCTATGTTAGGTTCCACAGACCTAGAGAAGGTGACGAACAGGCTGTCTGCAAGGAAAGGAGGGTGAAAAACTCCATCCCCATTCGCAGCTTCTGCAGAGCAGCAGGCAATGGAAGGGTTAAAAGGAAAGCATGAGCTGGAAGTGAAAGAATGCAGCCAAGCAATGTACAGCTGGCATCCATACAGACCTAGCCCCAGCTATTCACTTGGAAAGAGAAGCGATTACCACAAGGACTGCAAAAACTTGTCAGGATTATTCAGAATCAATTAAGTGCCTGTTAACCACAAGCTCCTCAAGGGCTTTCATTCTCCTCAAGGTTGAGCAGAGGCATAAAACTGGGCAGGTCCCCAATGAGGGAGAGAAACTCAACCCAGCAGGTGGGGTTCTCGCTGCTCCAGCCCAACACCAGGAAACCATGCGTGGTTTGTTGAGCCCCTTCAAGCATGAGACAAGCCAAGGGGTCAAGGGCTTGGGAACAGAAACTCCAGGTGATGCATGGCATTGTGGTGAGAAAGGAGACACCCATTTTCTTAACGAACCCCAGAGGGACTCATCCCAGCTGCAGTCCCCAGCCAAGCCAGGTTCCTTGGTGGGATAATGCAGGACCCCCCATCCCAGGCTGAAGATGCTTCCAAGAGCTAAAATACTGGGTCTGGAAGAAGAAAAACCCTCAGCAAAGCAAAGCAGATGGTATTGCCTACCACAACAGCCGCCCTCTAAATAAAAAGCAACAGGAACAGAAACCAAACCCATCCACCACCCTGTTGTCTAGAAGGCCCATTCCCACCCCCTGAGCTCCCACAGGGTATCTTGGTGTTCCCTCACTGCCCAGCCCCAAAACAAATCCAAAACCAAAACAAATCCACCACCAACAGGGAATATTTTCATGGAGCTCTGGGAAACCATCATGTCTTTCCCCAGCTAGGAAAATGAGCTAGGAGAGCCCATGGGCTGCAAGGCTTGAAACGAGTCTCATCTCTGCTATGGAGAAGACAAGGAGAACTCTGCCCAGCTGATAGCAATGAGAAGCAGAGCCCTTCAGCCCTTGCAGGCATCATCCTTCTCCAAAAAAAGCTGCTCTAAAGCTGGTTCCTTGCTTTCTTCTTTGAGCTGGAAGCTCAAATGCAGTTCTACCAAGAAGATAGTTTCCTCTAAATCTTTTTTCCAGTCTTCAAGGTGCATGTGGGGGAAGAAAGGATGGAGAGCAGCCCTGCCCAGAGGGACCTGGGGGTGCTGATGGACAAAAAGCTGGGCATGAGCCGGCCATGGGCACTGGCAGCCCAGAAGCCAACCCTACCCTGGGCTGCATCCCCAGCAGCGGGGCCAGGGGGGGGATTCTGCCCTTCTGCTCTGCTCCCGTGAGACCCCCCCGGAGCCCTGCGCCCAGCTCGGGAGCCCTC
>JADKXX010008883.1:0-14038 GCA_017310255.1 Butorides virescens
CCCCCCCGGCTCCCCCCTCCTCTCAGGCAGTTGTAGGGAGCGATGAGGGCTCCCCTCAGCCTCCTCTGTTCCAGGCTGAACAACCCCAACCATCTGCCAGGCCCTGAGGACCAACACGGAGTTGAACTCATCAGAAAACTGGGCTGCCGCGGAAATGACAAATTAATAGCAGCCCCATGCGGGCTCAGAAAATGAAATCAGCAAAGTGGGGACAACAGGGACCAGCACACGTATTCAGTTAATAACACACACGCCTCCGTGGGTGAGGCAGAGCCTCGGGAGGGCCCCGGGCGAGGATGAGGCACCAGCTGCCTTCCTCTCACCCGGGCAGCCTGCACCCCAACCCAGCGGTGGGCTCGGGTCCCTGTCACCCTCCAGCACATCGTCCCCAAGCCGTGTGGCTTGGGGGCTACCGGTTGAGTGGTAGATGTGGGTGATTTGTGGTTGTGGTTTGTGTCTGCTTACAGCAGCGAGGAGGAGGAGGAGGAGGAGGGAGGAGACAGCTAAACCTGTCCTCCTTGCAAAAATCTTCCTCGTCTTCTTTCCTCCAAAAGCCTAGGGGTGAAACAAGGCGTGTGTGACCCCACCACGTAGGTGTCTGTCTGTCAGCAGGGACCTGCCTAATGCCTTCTCCACGTCTTGCCCAATGCAATTAAACCCGACACATCAAAGGCACTTTCAGTTCGTCCAAGCTCCTTGGAGTGCATGCAGCCAGGGAGAGGAAAAGGAGCCTTCTCGGAGCGGTCAGGCACCGGAGAAGCCACGTAGGACCACCCCGGTGCGGAAAGTCTCGCAAACAGCCCCAGGAAAATCGGGTTTTTGCATGGCATGTTGTTAGAGAAACGGCTTGTTCCTCTCCGGAAGCTTTCCCCATCATTTCCAACCTTATTTGATTATATCTCCTAGTCAGCCCGAGGATTTCGCTAGGTTATTATCCACAGCTGGGAAGCTGGGAGAGCATCTCTTGGCTCAGTGCTGCTTTTTAGCGGAGGAGCTGCCAGCAAAACGCGGCCACCTCCAAGGGAGATCTGTGGCGGGCGCGTTACGAAAGGGTTGGAGGCTGGGAACAAGGCACATTTTATCCAGCTGGAGCCACGGGCAGGGCTGAAGGGAAGTGGCGAGCAATTGCTCCAGCTGGAATCTGTCCAGGATGTCTTGAAACACCAGCTTGCAAAACTTTCACCAAAAGGCGCCAACGGACCAGGTGTTTCTAGGATAACAGATCTGGTCTTTAGCTCGGCAATCTTCCCCAGGATCTGCAAAATCAGGAGAAAACCATTACCAGGAATTAACGCTGTAACAGACCCTCGGTCCCTCGAGACTCTCCGGGTCTGTTTGCTGAGCTCAGGACTTTGGGTACCTCTGGAGGAGAAAAGCTCATTTATTTTCAGCTCTGGAGTAAGAAGTCCCCTCTTCTTGCTGGAAGGAGGAACCCCTCCCAGCTTTTCGCCCCCAGGATGCGTGCAGGTCTGGCTGCACCCAGCAGAAGGCAGCAGTGAATGCAACTTTTGAGCTCTTTTTAAGTTTCAAGAGGGATTGAAATTATTTTACCCATCTGCTGCGCGTAGAGCTTTGCTCACCGTGCACGACCGCTTCTGCAGAGGCACGTGGCACCCACGGAGAACCCCAGCCTGGGCTCGCCGCGGTAGGCATGGAGGGGTGGCAGCTCTTGAGAAAGGCAAGATGCAATCAACCAAGCAAGGAGAGCAGATCTGGCACCCTAAAGCATTAAAAAAAAAAAGAAAATAATCCTGGCACAAAGCTGCAAGGACTACGAGGGAACCAAGGATTCGTTGTTAAGTGTCACTGGAGCCCTTTTCCACCCCAGAACCTCAGTCCCCAAGAGCTCTGTGTTGCACCACGCTGAGAGCCTCCCCGCTCTGCTCCCTGCCAGCCAAAGGTTTGCAGCTGGATGGATTTAGGGCCATGAAAGCTGTGCACACGTGGTCCGTGTCCATGCAAAGCCTGTGGCTTTATGCTGGCATTCCGAAGAGCAAAAATCTTGTTGAGCAATAGCTCCAAAGGCCAAAAGAAAAGCAAAGGGCCCGAGATGACAGGAGCAGGGTACACCCTCCCTGGCTACAGGCGGCGAGCACCCCCCGACTGCCCACCCACACCCCGGCGAACCCCACACCCCGGCGAACCCCACACCCCGTGCTCTGCAAGGAGCAGCAAAGCAGAAAGGCAGCGACGGGGTCCGCAGCCAGGCTCTGCAGCGATCGGTCCTCTTCACCCGAGCTAAGCCACCCCGCTCAGCCCCCATCCAGCCACCTCAGGGAAGCCCCGGCTTGCCTCCGGCTTCCCAGCTAGGCAAAGCATCCCCCAAACCCTTTCCCTGCTCCCAGGACAAGTGCAAGCCACTGGTTTCCTGGAGTTGAGCTGTCTTGCCAGCCTGGGAGCAGCTCCGGGTGCTTAACTTCGCTTTACGTTTCAACACCCCCTGCAAATTGAATGCCCCAGGAGAGCTCCTCCAGCCCCACGCCGGCAACGAGACTTCTCGAACAAGAACCCAGCCCTCTCCAGTCTGCAAGCCCATGGAGGAAGGGAGCATTAACTACACCTCTGCTAACGAAACACCCAGAACCTGGCGACAGGTAGTAAAAGGGAAAAGCAGAGGAGGGAGCACGGCATCGTTATGCAACCGCGTTATCTAACGACCACAGAGACACCCTATAGGGGCTCTTTGTTTGCAGAGGGAAGGAGAAAGAAATGCCACCAATATCTGAGTCACTGGTTCACCAAGAGGCTCCAGAGTTATTTTCAGATGGAAACTTTTCCAGTTTCACATGATAATTTGGGAGGACTGGCTAATTCCCTGGCTCCACCCCTTGCTTTGTAACAGAGCTCCCTGCTGCTCTTGCATATATAGATAGGTATGGCCCTACGACTGGGTGCAGACCGAAGAGCCTGGAGACAGGGGAAACCTAAATTTTCTTCCTTCCTAGCTGCCCTCCACCCGCTCCCACCATGAAGAAGGAGATATTAACCCTGGCCTTTGCTCGATCCGTCTTCGTCGAGTTTATCTCCACGCTCATCTTCGTCTTCATCGGCCTCGGCTCAGCCCTGAAGTGGCCGTCCGCCCTCCCCAGCATCCTTCAGATTTCGCTGGCATTCGGCCTAGCCATCGGCACGCTGGTGCAGGCGTTCGGACACATCAGCGGCGCCCACATCAACCCGGCGGTGACCATCGCCTTCTTTGTCGGCAACCAGATCTCCTTCCTCCGGACACTCTTCTACGTGATCGCCCAGCTGGTCGGGGCCATCGCCGGGGCTGGCATCCTCTACGGCGTGACGCCGGTCAACACCCGCGGCAACTTGGCCATCAACGCGGTAAGTCTCCCTGCCTGGAGATGGTTCACCTTGCCGTGCGGGCTTTCCTTTCCTTGTTGAGTGAGGAACTGGTACCGATGCCAACCCGGAGAGCCAAATCCATCGGGATGGTTGGTCTCGGCACACTGTCCGGTATGCACGGAGGGACAGGAATGGGACAGGAGCGAGCACCAGCGTAGCCAGCAGAGTATTGACATGACAGCTTTATTGTGCGGGGTAATGAATGACATGTTTTTTTCCTCCTTTAATAAGTGCTTCCTTTATCCTAAGGGCCCGAGTGAGTCACCCACACCATTGAGATGTTCTTGACTGCAGCCTCTCCACCTGGAGATTAGTGCCGGGATAGGAGCCATGCCAGGACAGAGAGGGGGAGGGCAGGGAGCAGAGCCCAGTCAAACCAGTACGGGCAGGGGGAGCAGAAGCCCACTGTAACCAGTACACTTGGGGAGCGAGGAAGCAGGGGGGGGATGGAGAGAGGTGGTGGGGAAGAGCTGAAGAAGGAGCAAGGTGTGGGAGGGCACTGAGAGGCTGCGAGGGGCAGGGGCTGCTCTTGGAGGAGGAGGGGAGATAGTGGGACCCTCGGAGCAAAGCGGGGACGGGGAGCACGTCTCAACCCCCTGGGGCAGTGCTGGGAAATCACCTGAAATGGGAGCGGGGGAGCTAAGGCTCCAACCATGGCCAGGTCTGGACCCCACAGAGCAGCACAGCCGTGTTGCAGAGGGTTGAGGTGCTCCAGCGCATCTTATTCCCGCATGCTCCGTGTCCCAAACCAGACCACTTTAGCTAAAAATCAAGCTGCAGTGGCTCGGTTCTCTTCACCCTCCCCATGCCCACTGGGGTCGAGTCCATCTGACAGTCCCCAGTGGTTAGTGTGGAGACAACGGGAGAGCAACAGTCTTACCCCCATGACTGCACCCCAACCTTCATCCCAACCCTCACCCTTCATCCCGTGCCACTCCACGGTGACTGCCGGCTGCTCCCCAGCCTCCTGGGGAGGTGCCCCACTAAGTAGGAGGAGAAGAGTCAGGATATGACAGCTTGCAAGGATCAAGGGGGAGAGAAATGCAGGAAAAAAGGGACGAATCAGTGTGGGATTTGGTGGGAAAGCGCTGAATGTTGCGGAGACAATCAAGCAAGGAGAGATGTGGAGAGCCCTGGGAAGGGAAGGGCTCAGGTGAGAGAAAGATTTTGGAGCATTAAGCAGAAAGAAAGATCATTTCTTCCCTTTCAAGGAAAGGAGCAGTGAGCCCGAGCAGTGGCCAGCACGGCACCTTATGCCCCACGGCTGGGCAGGGGACCTGGGGGGATACTCGTGCATGGCTTTGCCAACCCAAACCCACCAGCAAAGCACCTAAGAGCCCTCCCAGCGATGGTTAATTATTGTCGCTCTCGATGGTTCGCAGCTCAACAACAACACGACCCCGGGCCAGGCCCTCGTGGTGGAGATCATCCTCACCTTCCAGCTGGCCGCGTGCATCTTTGCATCCACGGACAACCGGAGGAACGGCAATGTGGGCTCCCCAGCACTGTCCATCGGCCTCTCCGTCGCCGTAGGACACTTGGTGGGGGTGAGTGTCCAGGCAGAAGGACAGGGCAGAGGGTCCTGCTAGGATGGGGCTCCCCAAAATACTCTCGTGCAGTTGGTCCTAGGCAGAGCTGCATTGGGAGACCCAAGACGGGACATATGGGGGCTTCTTCTCCATGATGATGGGGGGGGTCCCCACCTCTCTGCAAAAGAAACAGTGCTGGGGGCTGTTTCAGTCCCCGCTTCTGAAATTTGGTCGTATCTGCTAAGCAACACGATGTACCTTAACCTGATCTCCTTCCTGCACCAACAGATCTACTTCACCGGCTGCTCCATGAATCCAGCCCGGTCCTTTGGGCCTGCGGTCATCGTGAGGAGGTTCAGCCCAGCACATTGGGTGAGCATCAACCGTGTGCCAGGACAGGCTGGCCGAGAGGCTACCAGGGCCAGATGTGGGCAACGAGGGGAGAGGGCAGAGACTACCACGGGGATTACAGGTTTGGGTCTTTCAGAGCCCATCCCAGGCCTTGAAGGATAAAAGGGGGCTGGAGAATGAGGGAGATTGTCCCCCTTGGTGCATGGGGAACAGATTGTCCCCATGGCACAGTGCCAGCAAGGGGACAAGCACAACTTGAATGGCCCCCATGAACAGCACAGGCTGAGCTAGGGTATCCATCCGAGGTCCATAAAGCCCACAGAGAAGCCCAGCTTAGGCTTTCCACTCGCCCAGCACTGCCTGCAAGCTCAGACCCAGCCTTGCAGAGCAGGCTTGGTGCCGCCTTTCCAGCACACCACACCTCTGCACTCATAAAGAGCTTTACGTCTTCAGCAAGCAAAGGTTGAGGGGATTTCAGCCCAAGAAGCCTACTGGAAGGGGCATTCATATCTCTCCATGGGCTAGGAGATGTGGAACAGCGAGGGATGCTGGTGTGATGGCTGGACCTGGCCCACCAGCCTCCAAGAGCTGCTCTCACCCTCTCCCTTGTTGCTTTCTAGGTGTTCTGGGTTGGCCCCATCCTTGGGGCTTGCTTGGCCTCTCTGCTCTACTTCTACATCCTCGTCCCCTACTGCATGAACATGTCAGATAGGGTTGCCATCGTCAAGGGCACCTATGAGTCAGAGGAGGAGTGGGAAGAGCAGAGAGAGGAGAGGAAGAAGTCCATGGAGTTGACCCCGCCATAGGAACAGTTGGAAAAAAACCCAAGCAAACGGAGGGGAGGAAGCCCCACACATGGGCTCATGTGTGCACCAAAGCCGGGCAATGAACACATCCAGCTACAGTAGACTCTTAAGCAAAAGTCTGATAACTCGGAGACCATCTGGGCCTAAGAAAGACAGGAGTATGGCAGTGTCTGTGTATATAACCCCTCTATGTGAGCGTCAGCGCTAGAACCTCTCCTAGCTTAACTGCACCCAGCTAAGCTCAGCAAAGGAGTCTCAGCCCAGGACAGCTTCTCCACTCTGGTTTTGTACCCACCCAGCCACATCCCTGCCCTCCTAGGGGTGTTTTGCACCATTTTCAGAGGCCTGAGACTGCACATTCTAGGGCACGCGGGATTTCACCCCCGTGCGCGATGGCCATGGGGATGGAAACACCACGTAGATGCCAGCACAGAAGAATGACCGCTTTGGGCAGGCGGGTGCAGCAAAACCCCCCCCGCTTTCTCCCCACCACAGGGCCCACGCTGCTCGTAGATGCTCTTTCATGCGTTAGCTGGTGCCGGTGAGTCCTATTTATGTGCGGCTGCGGAAAGACCGTGGATGTTTTGATTTTGTGTTGAGATCTTTGTAATATAGTATATTATTTATTGTGAATAAAGGAAATTTTTAAAAAGCCACGGGCATAAATCTGCTCGGGTAGCAAATTTTAGGAGCAAAACCGGGTTTAGCTGGATGCTCAAGCTGTTCCCAAAGAGCCGGGGCAAGAGCAAAGTGCTTGGACCCCAAATCCCATGGCAGGTGACACCATGAGCAGGTTGTTTGGGGGGTGATGGTCATTAAGCCTGAGAAGGAGAAAAGGGCAATAGCATTGGAGTGGGGCAAGAGCAGGAGGTGCCCCACAGCAGGATGGGTCCAGGGCAGTTTGAAGCCCATCTTGGAGGCCGGCATGAGCTGGGAGGAGCCATCCCTCGCACACTTCGCCGGTTTGACGGAGGCACAGCTTTCTGCCATACCAGTTCTCCCAGATGGCTCCACGGGTGCCCTCAAAAACAGACCCACAACGCTCCCCAGCCCCCTCGCCGGGTGCCAAACCCACACCTTCGCCCTGACCTTCTGCTGTAGCCCTGCTCTTCCAGTTCAGCCACAACCCTCTGCCAAAGCATCTCGCTCCCGACCTGGGCACGGGGACACCGCATGCTGGCGCCGTCCCAGCCGTCCCTCCCACCGGGTCCCTAAATCCAGCCCCGTGCAAAGCTCCGCTATCACAGCCCCTCCTCTCGCTGCGAAGAGGAGGCTTTTTTCTGCTGAGCACAGACCCCCCCCCAGGGAGGTGGGAGACTCCTGCCTGGGAGGTCCCCGATCCCCGATGCAGCTCGATCGCAATCAGACAGGTTACGCCGCCTTCGCGTGGCAGTGCCAGGCAGGATCGGCAGCATCACCTATGTTTTGGCATGCCTAAGCAGATCTGCAATCCGGGCTGCGGCACCGCACGAGCCTGGGTAGCAGCAGACCCTTCTCCCTCAATTTCCTTTGCCCCCCACCACCCCCCCAGTTCTCAACAGAAGAGGTGGCTGACAAGCAGGAGGAGAAAAAGAGGTGGAAAAGCCCTTAGATTGGATCACACGGGTCAGCAGCAGAGCTAGGAAGCTAAAAATGAAACCCTGCCCCATTTCTTCATCCCCCATGCCTCGGTTTTCCCTTTTTGTAAGGAGGAAGAATATTAAGCCCCTTTCTCACTGGGAAGGGGCAGCATGGTCACACATGGCATGGGAGATGTTCTACAGACACCACCCCCCGGGAAACATCAAAACACCTCCAGATCCCACACACACCCCCTCAGAGCAACCCACAGTTAAGCATGGGGCTGGGGCAGGTCAGCATCCCCAAAATCTGCGTCCCGCAGTCTCCTTCCACTGCACCCCTAGACCCTGAAGATTGCCCCCAAAGGGTGCGTTCAGACCCTCCCACCCAGAGCAGGGAAACCTGGGCATCCCCCGCGCTCTAAAACCCATCCACCCTTGCACCGGAGAAGGGATCCAGGGGTCCTGCCATACCCCACGCCCCATCCCGTAGTGGGAATTGGGGGCTATGGCAGCACCCCATGGAGGGGCCCAGCCCACGCCAGCCCACGCCAGCGAGCTCAACAAGCAGGAGAAGAAACCCAGCCTGGGTGTGAGCCCTCCGTGGGGATGAATCAGAGGATCCTGCAGCAGCAGCTTTGCATCAGCACAAAAAGCATCCAGGGCCTGGCTCAAAAACACGGGCAGGGTGGCCCCACGCAGGGCCGGGGGCGGTGGGGAGGGGGGGCACAAGCAATTTACCCCAAAGCAGGCAGGGCCAGACCCTAAGCTGTGGGGTAAATGCAGGCGAGCACGCCGGTGAAGGCAGCAGCAGCCTTACACGGTGCAGAGGTCTGGTGCTCAGCACGAGCCCTGGTACCTTCCCCCACCCAGCTTCTCGCTGGTCCACGTTGCGTTTAATCCGGGCAGAGAGGTTGAGTTTAATCCCGACCAAACCCTGGCATCCAGCGAGTGCCGTGACCTTGCCTTTGCCAGGACAGGCACAGGGCAGAGGCCGGGTCGCGGCTGGAAAACCCCGAGGTCCTCCTGCCTGTTCTCACCTGCCTAGAAATGGGAACAGCAGCATTTAAAAACAAATAGACACATTAAAAAAAAAAAATAATTTTTCAAGCTTCTTCAGCCCCATTTTAATGAGGTTGTGGCCGCTGACCACCAGCCCTTCTGTGCTCCCTTGGCAGATATTGCCATTTCCCAGGAGAAATCCCTTGGATCCAGCGAGGGCTGACACAATCCCTGCGCATCCAAACCACCGCGGTCGCGGCTGCTCCACGCTTATTTTCCCAGTTTTTCCCCTGGAACAGGAGCTTGCATCCCGGGAGCGGCATCTCAGCACAGCTCCGTCCCCCGCGCTGCCCTCCCTGACGGCCACGCAGACCCAGCACCGCTTTGGTTGTAAAAAAAAAAAAAAAGGTGAATGCTATCGGCGCTTCCCGGTGCCGGCGACTTTTTGGCCGACGTTAGAGGTGCCTCACCGGGCAACCCTGTTGCACCCAGGACGTGTTTGCCATAATTAAGGAGGGGGAAGATGGACGCGGTGATTTCCTAAGCATGCCTACCAGCCATTTCTTTGCAGTAAGAGGATTTCACAGCCTATTTCTCACTCCTGAATATCTTTTCCATTAGCAGGTAATTACCGCCCGGCTTTAAAAATGTCTTTTTTTTTTTTTTTTCTTTTTTCCCCCATAGGGAGGAAAAACCCAACCATTTTCATGTTGTAACAGCCTGGAAACCTTATACCTCCTTACACACCAAAAGGCTTTCAGCGTATTTAAGGAAGGGCTCTGTTTGTGTATCCAAGCCCCTGAAACACAAGCCAAGCCATCGGAGAGACGGGGAAGGACCCAGGTGCTTGAGGAGAAGCTGGACCCAGTGCCAATACCTCAATTAAACAAAGATTTTATTTTTTTTTTTAATGGGTTGCAGGTGCCCCAGCCCTCTCCATCACTCTGCCCCTGAGCAAGGCAGGATAATGCTCCCCGATTTGGGAGCACGTCCCTTCTGCTCTGCCACCAGCTCAGGCTATTTTGCAACCCTAAGAGCTTTGTTTAAAGGCACGGTTTCTGACTTCACCGGAAAAGCACGAGGCTGGTTTCAGCTGGGGAGCAAAGCAGAGCAGTGCCCAGTCCTGCTTGTCGAAAACAGGACGGGAGATGAAAAAGAAACCCAGGCGGACGGTGGGGGAGGAGGAGGAGGAGGGCTGCGGAGGGGTACGGCAGCGCGTCGGCTCTCCCCAGAAAGTCCAGGCAACACAGGGCAGCAACCCCCCCCACCGCCCAGGAGGATTTCCAGTGCTTTGCTAGGGGGTCTGAAGCACCCAGGGACCAATTCTGGGGTGGTGGTAGCCACAAAGAAGTCAACTGAGGGACATCCTCATCTGCACGTAGCTCCACACGGCAGCGGGAGATGTTGCAAGTAATGAGGTTTCCAGCGCATCACCCAAGGCCGATGGGCAGAAACGCTGCCAAGAGAGGAGCAGCCTCTGTGCAGAGACATGGCAGAGGCTGGCATGGGTGTTGGCATTAGTCATGGTGCAGACGGAGCCAGCACCCAGCTCCTCTCGAGCACAAGCACCCAGTCCTCCCCCTCCCACTCGGCCTCTGCCCAGCCTATAGCTGCTGCGGTACCAATTCCATACGAGCCAAGAGACAGCTCACACGGCCATTGAGGGCCAACAGCCACCCTTCCTGTTGTCAAAAGGCATCTCCTCGGCCGGGTAACACGGCCTCCACCTGAAGATCAGCTGCCCATAATTCGTATTTTTGCTCACTGGCTGATATCACACCCAATTTGGCGTTGGATGCGGCAGCACTTTGGGTCAGGCTTCGGCACCCACCAGCAACGGGCACCGCGGGGACAAGCTGCCACGTTCACACCAGCGTGAAGCCACCAGAGCACCAAGAGCCTGCTGTGTCCGTGGGTAGACATGGGGAGATGCAGCTCTGTGATCCATAGAAATGCAGGAGCGGATGAGTGCTGCTCCCAAATAAATCCTGCAATTAAGAAGGGCAGATCCAGAGACCAGGGAGAACAAGAGTAGACCTACGTGGTGTCTCTGTTCTCACCCCAACACCCTCCTACGGTGGCAAAAATGGCTCTTTAAAGCCCAGCAGAGTTGGAAGGTATTAGCAGGTTCCCCAAGGTGGGGGAGCAGAAGGGGACAGGGGGTCAACCTGCCCTGGCATCAAGCATGGGTGCTCTGGAACAGCACCCATGGGAGAGCGATGGGTGCCCGGGGCATCTCTTGCTGCCCTCTGCTGGGATGCTCCATGGAGAATGGACGCAGGGCCAGAAAAACCCTGAATGGGTCCATCTGAGGGGGGAAAAAAACCAAAAAAAACCCAAACCCAGTCTTGCTTCCACCCAACCTCCCCCAAAGATCAGCCCCATCACCCCGTGTGAAAACACGGGCTCCCTCCCTCCCCGGCACGTGGGGACCGCGGGCTCAGCACCGCCTGGATCAGGGCTCCGCTTCTGCTGCCAAGTTTCCTCTTGCTGAAAGCTCCAACCTCCGCTTTCCAGGATACAGCCTGCCGCTGCCCCGTCGTTCTTCATCGCCCTCCCACAAACAAGCAAAGTCCAACCGCGGTTTCGTATAATGGCTCCTTGTGCTGCCGGGTGGGGCCATCGATAATAATAATAATAAAAAAGAAAAAAAAAAAAAAAAAGTAATAAGTAAAGAAGGGAAAATAAAAAAGCAACCCCGCAGCCCTGCGGCCCGCCTGACAAAGGTGCTTTGTTGGGAAAGGTCAGCTCCGGAGCCGGGAGGGATTCCCAGGCACAGCCACCATAAGCAAGGAGGATGCAAGGATTTAGCGAGCCGGGAGGGGATTAAACACAACTTTGTTAACCCACAGCCCAGCGGAGGCCTCTGAGCTGTCCAAGCTCCCACCCAGGGGAGACGGCGTGCTGGGGAATGGGGCTGGTTTACTCCAAAACGAGAGGTACCCCAAGCTCGTGGCCGCCAACTGGCATCAGGATGCACAGGAGCAAGGGAGGACGTTGCGTTGCGTTGCTGGAACATGTCCAGAGGAGAGCAACAAAGCTGGGGAGGGGTCTGGAGCACAAGTCCTATAAGGACGAGCAGCTGAGGGAACTGGGGGTGTTCAGCCTGGAGAAGAGGAGGCTGAGGGGAGCCCTCATCGCCCTCTACAACTGCCTGAGAGGAGGCTGTAGAGAGGTGGGGGTCAGCCTCTTCTCCCTGGTAACGGGTGGTGGGACGAGGGGAAACGGCCTCAAGTTGTGCCAGGGCAGGTTTGGGTTAGACATTATGAAAAATTTCTTCACAGAAAGGGTTGTCAGGTGCTGGAAGGGGCTGCCCAGGGAGGTGGTCAAGTCCCCATCCCTGGAGGGATTTAAAAGAAGGATGGATGAGGTGCTTAGGGATGAGGGGAAATGGTCTGAAGTTGCACCAGGGCAGGTTTAGGTTAGACATTAGGAAAAAATTTTTCAGGGAAAGGGTTGTCAAGCATTGGAACGGGCTGCCCAGGGAAGTGGTCGAGTCCCCATCCCTGGAGGTATTTAAAAGCCAGGTAGACGAGGTGCTTAGGGACATGGTTTAGCGGTGGGATGGCAGGGTTAGGTTAATGGTTGGACTTGATGATCTCGGAGGTCTTTTCCAACCTAAACTATTCTATGATTCTATTCTATGATTCTAGGACGAGTCCTCCGGGCCCCTTCGCATGCCGCAGAACTGCAGGGGCGAGCACGAGATCGGGGAACCTGTTCAGCTCAGAAACAACTCCTAAAAAACTTAACCACGAACCAACCAAATAAAACAAATCCTCTGGCACATGTCCTCCAGGATACAGGCCCTCCTCTGCCAGCCTGACATTAATCCTGCTTGGCACGCCAGCGAGAGCTCTTTTGCCCCCGAGCAAGGCGCAGCTGCAGGTTGATATAATGCCCTCTTGTGCAGCCTGGAAAAACAAACGGATGGGAACAGGGTGAAAATGCCCGACGCAATCTGCCTTTTTAAATAAGAGCCACAAATACAGAAAAAAACCCCAATTCCCCTGCCCCAACAATTGCTTCAACCTTTCTAAGTTGGGCTTTTTTCCTGCATTCCCGGGGCTGTATTTTTTTGGTGACAGAGCAGTTGTTTTCCTGCCAAAGCAGCGCCAGCCAGAGCAAATGAGCCCTTTCACCACTTTTCTAAAAAATTCCTTATTTTTTTAAGCTACTTATCCAGTTGCTTCCTCACCGAGAGCCATTGCTCCCCACTTCAAGATCAGAGTCCATGATGGAAGCTGTTATCAGCACCAATGACCGCCATAGGGGAAAGGGATATAAAACGCTTATTTAGTGCCATGTAGATAAGAAAATATCTGTGGGTGGTTCACAAAGAAATACCGTAGGAACTGTTAAAGGGAGGTTTTATTGACTGATTACAGCGAGTGCGTAAATACGCACCTACCGGCACTGGTGACAGCAAGAGGCTTTTTATCTCTGCATCTTCGTCCTGGAGTTTTGCCACACGCGTTAGGGTTTTGCTTTGGATTTTGAGTTAAAATCCACAGCTGAACGCCATTAACCAGCAGAGCTCAGCCCCTCCGCCTCCGCAGGCAGCATCCCTGCAAGAACGAGGGCTGTGCTGGAGTTTCCTCATCCCTTCTGTATCATTCAACCCCCAAATAGTCTTTTTTTTTTTTCATGGAAACAGCAATGCATCTGCAGAAAACACCTTCGCTCCAGCAACCACCCCAACTTTTTAGCAGTTCAAGCAAAATGCCTTGTTGCATTACGCAGAATCCCAGAATCCCAGCATGGCCAGGGTTGGCAGGGACCTCGGGAGCTCACCCAGTCCCACCCCCCTGCCCAAGCAGGCTCACCCAGAGCAGGGGGCACAGGACAGCATCCGGGTGGGGGTTGAAGATCTCCAGAGAAGGAGACTCCACAGCCCCCCTGGGAAGCCTCTTCCAGGGCTCGGGCACCCTCAAAGTCAAGAAGTTCTTCCTCCCGTTCAACTGAAACCTCTTCTGCTTCAGTTTGTACCCATTGCCCCTTGTCCTGGCACTGGGCACCACGGGGAAGAGCCTGGCTCCGTCCTCGTGACCCCCACCCTTGAGATATTTGTAGGTGTTGATGCTCTGCATGGCAGAGCTCAGAGGGTTGCGATTATGGGCGCAGAGTCTTGTTGGAGGCCTGTGGCTCATGGGGTTCTCCAGGGCTCAGTACTCAGTCCAATCTTGTTCAACTCATTCATTGATGACCTGGACAGGGGACAGAGTGCACCCTCAGCAAATTCACCGACAACACAAAGCTGGGAGCAGCGGCTGATCCTGATCCACCGGAAGGCTGTGCTGCCATTCAGGGGGACCTGGGCAGGCTGGAGAGTTGGGCAGAGAGGAACCTGATGGAGTTCAACATGGGCAAGTGTTGGGTGCTGCCCCTGGGGGGGTTGAACCCCAGGCACCAGGACAGGCTGGGGGCTGACCTGCTGGGA
>JADKXX010008885.1:0-14528 GCA_017310255.1 Butorides virescens
GGGAACGCTTGGGCTGGGGGAGCTGAAAGGGCTTTTCCACCCCAAACGATCCCATGATTCCATGATTCTGTGACCTCCAAAACCCCCCTTAAAATCTCCAAAGACACCTCTGGCTCCTCTCCACCCTCCCAAAGACACGGGAGCGCCCCAGCGAACCGTACCAGACCTTTATTGGATTCTTTTCCCATTGCGTTCAATGGGCGACAAGAGAAAAAAAACTCAAAGACAGAACCCGTCGGGCAACAGCAACGCTTCACGGACGGGACCAACGAGACAGCGACGCAGATTTACGGCATCGGAGTGGCCCAGAAGGAACCCCCAATAAAGCAAATTTTAAAAAACAGGAAACAACAAAACCCAAAACCACGCAGACAAATACACAAAGTGATAAATAACACAGATTCGCTCAGTGGATCCCCCTCTCCCTCCCCCCCCCCCGGATTTATTTACAACACGGAGCGTTTCCAAACTAGATCATCTCTACAATAAAATAAATATATTTCAGCATCTCCAGAACAAAAATAATTTCTGTATTTCTACATGTAGGACACTGGGGGAAAAAATAAAATAATTAGAAAAAAAAATAAATAAATGTGCCAGCATCTTAATTACATCCTCCCCCCCACCCTCAGCTTTAGGGAATCCCACGCACTTCAGTTTAGGAAATGTCTTCAAGGGGCCCACGGGCGATTTGTGGAGCTGTTTTAAGGCACCAAAGATGAGGAAAACCCCCAGCACCCATCCTGCAGTCGTGGGATGGGGCTTTGCTGCCGATTACGGCATTCCGGGTCACTTCAAAGATTTATTTATTTCAATTTTTAGTCCTCAAGCAACTCCCGGAACACCTGCGAGAGGGTTTTCCCCCGCCGTATAATTTTCCTCTGTACCAGGAACTGTTAAATCCTCCCCAAATACGGAGCCCTCCAGGGGTTTATGGTGTATGAAGGGGGCAGGCAGCCGCAGCACGGGGTCTCGTGGCCAGTTCGGGGGGGTCACCACCACCTTGGTTATTTAGCGAGACCTCAGCTTTCATTTAATTAAAATAAAGAAAGAAAAAAAAAAAAAACTTCCAGCCCTGTTAATAGCAAAACCCAAAGCTGCCAGGGGAGAAAGCGGCTGCCCCCGGGCGCATTGAGGAAGCCTGGTTTGCTTCTTAAATAAGGAATTGCCAAGGCTTTGCAGCCCCTCGAGGCCCGGGGAGATGCTGACCCCCCCCCAGAGCTGGACCCAGCCCCTTCTCCATGAAAACCGGCATCGTTCTCCTGCGGGGGTGGGTTCCTTTCTTCCTACGCCGGAGAGATGCCAGGCACGGGTGGAAAACAGCCCCAGGAAGGAGCAGAATCCGGTCGGGCTCTCTCCTCTTACACAGAGGAAAATAAAAAGGAAAAACCCCAAACTGTCCTAGAGCAGAAGCCAAATAATTCCCTTTTAGGGACAGACAGCTGTAGGGCTGGTACGGCAACCACCCGGCGCCGGTCGCTGGCTGAGTGCCTACACCTCCACGGGAATTCACGTTTATTTTCCAAATGGTGGAGAGAGCAGGGCTCTCCTCCAGCCAGCCCTTTGCTCCCCGGGGAGGGAGACATGGCACGTCGGAGCAGCAAGCGCGGTGCCGGGCAGCGTGGACAAGATGTGCACGGGCACCACCAGCAGCAACACAACCCAGGCTTTGCACCTTCCCCTTCCTCCAAGCCTTTTTTTTTTTTCTTTTCTTTTTGCCTCCACTCCTTTTTGAAGAGCTACACCCGTTTCCTCCCCCTCCGACAGTCACCGCGCCCCACGCTGGCAACGGTCAGACCCCGGGTTGCAAAACCCCCTCCCGTCAAAGGCGGATGATTTGGGCCCTGCTTGGCTCCTTACAGAGCAACTTACTATTTTCCTTCCCCTACCTGCCACATTTAGGAGGAACAACGACTTGCCGTTGTCATTTTGGGTTGGTTTGACCCAACGGCTGGAAGGAGCCGATGGCCGGAGCGTTCATGCACCCAGCCCAGCAGATGCCAAGAGCCTGGAGCAAGGCAGAAGTTCTGCAAGGGGACCTTTGCTTCTGGGTTGTCCTCTCCTCCCGGGGCTCCAGGGCCACCCGACTCAAGTGCAGGTGCCTGGGGGTGACGCCGCAGCCCAACGACCCCCCCAAAATGGGAAGAGAGCACGGGAACCATCTCTGCTTAACAGCTTCTTCCTGCAAGGCGGCAGGGATGGGGAGGGGGAAAAGGCATCGTCCCGCTTTCCTCCCGGCTCGTTCCGCCCTGTAGGAGAAAAGACTTGGCAAGGACAGGGGGGGTGAAGAAAAAACAACAGCGGCCCAGGGAGGTGAAAGGAAGGGAAATGGAGGAAAAACAGAGGGGGCAGCCCAGGGGTGCAGAGCCCCAGGTCGCCCTGACCGCTCCCGTGGCCATACCATGCGTTCAAGGTACGCGATTTTAAGTGCTCCCTTACATTCAGTTTGCAGGCAGGGGACGAGAAGGGGGCATTCCCACATTTTGCAGCTCCCAGGCTGATGGCAGAGCCAAAAGGGGGGGAAAAAAAAAAAAAAATTAAAATAAAATAAAATTTAAAACAGGAGCACGGGGAGCAAATGGTTTTCCTTCGCCTTAGCCCAGATGCTGGGACGCTCTTTGCGCTGCGCCGCCACGAAGGGCGTCCCTCTCGTACCAGTAAGAAATGGAATTAAGGACCCCAAACCAGACCGAGAACCGGGTCCTGATGAAAGCGGAGAATGCGTCAAATATAACAGAAAATTATTTTGTACATTCAGAGTTTATATTTGGGGCAGGAAAAAAGAAAAAAAAAAAAAAGAAAAAAGAGAGAAAGGAGAGGAGGAATGAGATAGTAAAAAATCGAGCGCTGGATGAGGAAGCGGTAGCGGTCCCTCTACCACTACAAAACCGCAAGGACACACACAGGGACACGCGGAGGCTCGATGCCACCCAGCTCCCAGTGACGGGGAGGTGCACCTCGGGTTGCTGGTCTGGAGATACCGAATGCCCGAAGCACACCGAGGGGAAGGGAAAAGGGCTGCATGGCTTTAATGGGAATCCTCCAACTGGAAAACAAACACAGCGTTGTTTCTCCCCGTGTCTGCGTTGGCACATCCCTGAGTCACCTTCTCGCGCCTCGCCTGCCAAGCCGAGATTCCTAAACATGAAAACTGGGGAAGTTGGGGAGGAAAAAAAAAGAAAAAAAAGATAAAAGAAGAGGGAGAACGTTATCAGCAGGAGAACTGTGGCTGCTGCTGCTTTCACCCCACTGGTGGCCCCCCCCCAGCAGAGAGGAGCTGGTTCGCACGCCACGGTCCCGGCTGCCTGTTCCCAGGACTGGGATTTTGCTTGGCATTGCCAGCCAACCGCAGGAACGCGCCGCCACTTGCAGGGGAGCGCGGTCGCGGTCACGCGCAATCCTTTACCTCTTTTTCCTCCCCCCAGGTTCAGAGTGCTTCTGTGTTCATGGCGAGCGCCTTCCACACGGTCGTTTTTGGCATTTCATCCGAGATGTTGATCTCGGAAGGATCAGCCCTGCAATAAATATTTCACATAGAATCATAAAATGTTTTGGGTTGGAAGGGACCACTAGAGGTCACCCAGCCCAACCCCCCCGCAGGAGCAGGGACACCTTGAACCAGACCAGGTTGCTCACAGCCCCGTCCAACCTGGCCTGGGATGTTCCCAGGGATGGGGCCTCCACCCCCTCTCTGGGCAACCTGTTCCAGTGTTTTACCACCCTCATTGTAAAGAATTTTTTCCTTATATCTAGCCTAAACCTCCCCTGATTTAGTTTAAAACCATTACCCCTTGTCCTAACACAGCTGGCCCTACTAAAAAGATTTTCCCCATCTTTCCTGTGGGCCCCCTTTAGGTATTGAAGCGATCCGCCATGACGGGAACGGATGCCACCAAGTGCGTGAGCGTCAGCAAGAGCAACGGGGGGGGGACACAGAGGAATCAAAGCTCAGCGAAAGCACAGGAGGTTTGGCCAGATGAAGAGTTTTGAGACGCAAATCTGAGTGCTATAGAGCAACAGCTCCATGCAAAGGTTCTCGCTGGTGTTGGAAACCCTGGGGTGGGCTCCTAAGCCGTTGCTGGTACAGACCATGCCTACAACCCCTCATTTTTAAGTCTGAGGATCTCCAGCTACCGTAAAGTCACTGATGATGCAAGTTCTTGGGGTCAAATGCGAGTTGTGCAGCCATGCTGCGTGGGGTCAGAGCCCAGCGATCTCCTCCTGCAGCCCTGCCCATAAATTTGATTTTCCCCACCGAGCCGACTGCTGGTTTCTAAAGTGACGCTCAACAAAGATGCAAGTGGAGAAAATGGTGCCAAACGCCTTCAAACTCATCGCGCCGGGGGGTCCTGGCACTGGGTGGGGCTTTACCTGTCACTGTTTTGCTTTGGGGTATCCGAGGTGTTGGTCTTCCCCAGTTTCAGCTGAACGGAATTTGCAGCAGCAGCTTCCATCATCTTCTGGGACTCCTGACATCAAAAAAAGGGACAAATCAAGCTCTCGGTCTTTGGCCAAAGTGGAGAGAAAGAAAACACCCAGTAAAACCACCGCAGGCTGCCCCGTGATAGTGCAGCAGGGGAAGGACCTTCTGCTCCAAAGGTTTCGGAAGGGTTAAAACCCACCACTACGAGCAAACTTTTCCCCAATATCAATGACCTTTTTTATAAAGCAATCATTTTAAAAATCACACCTGCATTCAAGTGTTAAGCTCACTGCTAATTTAAGGGGCAAACAAGGTTAAGCTGTGGGATCTGGGCTATTAGGATCAACTTCTATTTAGTTCTGCTCTTCCCCCAACATTTAAAGACAAGCGGTGACAGAAACGGGCAACCTCAGAGACGGAGAGCGGGGTCCAGCCCCGAGCACCCAGCACCCATTACCTCTTCTTCTTTGGCTTCATTTTTGGCATCGTCCAACTTCTTCTTCTTGCTTTCTGGCATAAGGTCATCCAGAAAGCTGAGCTCTCGCTTGGAGAAGCAGAAATCCATCACTTTCCGGACGAAAACAAGAGCCAAAACCTTCACGAATAAGAGGGAAGATGGGGTGAAGCCAGGGGTGATGCTGCATCTCACGCCCACGCCGCAAACATCTCGCTGCCACGCGGCGCCAACTCTTACCATCATGGGGAAGATGATGGCAGCACGGGACACCTTGATGGCCCAGAGGAGGACGAGGCAGATCAGCTGGATCAGGGTGAAGAAATGCACCTTTCTCAGGGGGACGTGCCGCAGGTAGATGAAGTCCGGCTGGTGTTTCGCTGGCATCCAAAACAGCTTCAAGCGGTCGAAGAACTGCAAAAATCAAAGGGGAAAAGTTGCCACCGTGGGACTACGGAAAGTTTCTGGCTCTGCTGAGACGTGGAGGGAATTTTCAGGGTCTCGTTTGCGATGAGGAATAGAGGATCCCACGATGTTCCTCCTGGGAGCAGCACCCATGTTCCCTCTGCTCCGTCTATAAACCAGCTTGACCATGAGAGCTGCCTACCAAACCTCATTATCCTGCCATTAGCATTGCTTGGCCCACGGACCCCCCAGCAAGGCTTTCCACCGGTGGATGGGCTGGGAGAGTTGGGGGGTTCAGCCTGGGGAAGAGGAGGCTGCGGGGGGGCCTGAGTGCGGCCACTCAGGGCTTCAGGGGGGCCCCCAGGGAAGACAGGGACAAGCTTTTTAGCAGGGCCAGCTGGGACAGGACACAGGGGGATGGTTTTAGACTGAACCCGGGGAGGTTTAGACTGGATCTAAGGAAGAAATTCTTTACCGGGAGGGTGGTGAAAGCCTGGCAGGGGTTGCCCAGAGAGGGGGTGGAGGCCCCATCCCTGGGAACATCCCAGGCCAGGTTGGAGGGGGCTGTGAGCAACCTGGTCTGGTTCAAGGTGTCCCTGCTCCTGCGGGGGGGTTGGGCTGGGTGACCCTAAAGGTCCCTTCCAACCCAAACCATTCCATGATTCCGTGATTGCCTTCCTTTAGCACTGAACTCCCCCATTTTCACAAAGCCAAACACCAGCCCACCCTAGACCATCAGAGAGCACTGAACTTGCCTGGTCCTCCCAGCCCTATCAACCTCCCGTGCCTCCACCAATCCATTCTCATCACTCGCTTTTGGAGTTGGTTTTTTTTTTTCCCCCCATGCCACTGCTTTTTCCTTCTTCTACAGAGACAGAATACCAGGGAGCAGACATGCTGTATGCTGTAAAAAAAGTCCGTACCTGAATTCCTCGGAGCGACGACACGCCCATGTAGAGAAAGACGCCATAAAGCACAGGCATTGGTATAAACTGAGGGGGGAAAAAAAGAAAGCAATAATTTAATTTTTTTTAATTGCATTTTCGGGATTACCGCTCCCTTCTACAGGCACTGCCTAAAATTGCCTAAAGCTTTCCCGTTTCCCCAGGGTTAGAGATGTGTCAGGTTTTAAGCAGCAGAGATCTTGTGCGTGCAAGTGAGCTAATGCTCTGCTCTAGGCTGAACTTCTACGCTGTGTTTCATCCGAATAATCCTGTTTTCCAGAAAGGCTGGAGGAAAATAGGTAATTTCACCCATGCTGCCATATACCACGTTCTGTCACGGTAGAAAAAACATTTCTACCTATTCTTGGGCCTCCTTTTAGCCTAGGGATGAGATTATTTTGTGGGAGGAACATGCAAGGAAGGCCACTGGGAAGATTTCAGCGTGTTAATCTACTGGGAAGTGCTGCTCAGAGGTGCTTGGGGGAGCAAATTGCAACCGATGAAGCGCTGCCTGTTTGAAAGAGAGCGGATGTACTGGTCTGAATATGCTCAGCTGTAACCCATAAACACGGATGGGCCTGAAGGACACCTGGAAATCAAAGCAGTTGTCTTGCTCGTTTGCCTCAAGCTCACCAAACTGGGGTCTGAAGGGTTGGGAAGTGTAACCAAGGCTGGTTCCCAGCATGGGTCAAGCCCCAAGGTTTGGGAACACCTCCTCCTCTGCCCCACAACCACTCAGGCCTGGAGAGAGGGGACTATTTTTGTATGACCTCCAAAAAGCTCGTGGTTGTTGGGCGGTTTGCATTTTCCTCTTACCTTTAACACAGAGGTGAAGAAGACCGAGCAGCCCATGAGCACAAAGATCATCAAGCCAGTGACTCTCTGCTCTCGTATCCCCAAAAACTTGGGTTGTTCTCCCGGCGCCGAGCAATTAGACTCCACTTTGAGGCTATTCACGTGGGTGATGGACAGGACGGTCGCAGCCACAAACCAGGGCAACCCCATCACTGAGCACACCCCAAGCATCACGGCCACCATGAAGAGGTCCAGGTGGTACCCGCATCCTTTCTGCAGGGAGCAAAACAAGAAACAGAGCATCCCACAGCACAGGAGCAAGGACAATGTTGCACACGTCAGACTCAAACCCAACTTGAGCTCAGGTCAACTTCTTGAAAATGTAAAAAAAAAAATTGGAAACAAATAAGGATGGGTCCAGTCTTTGCGCAAGCAGCTTGCGTGGAAATCTGGCAGGAGTTTGGACAAAGTGGATTTGGAGAGTGGGCGTGATATCTACTTCTCCCAGAAAAACCCCAAAATTATTATTTTTTTCATTCATAAAGAAATTTTAATGGCTTGCAAATTAGACGCGACTTGGAATTATCCCTGGCAGCCCTTCAGAATGATTCGTTCCCCCAGCTGCTGCCGGCATTCCAAAACAAAACCCATCTTCTATATTGCTCCAAGATTAATCTGCTGCTCCGAAAGATTGCTCACCCGCACTCTCCTGCCCTTTGCTCCCTGTGTCCTTATTAATCCAGGGGAGCGTCCTGCCATTCTCCCTGACCAATGCCTTCACCAAGCGTAGGAGGTTCCCCCCATACCTGCAGCCCAGAGCGGGTTGGGGATGGGGCCATCTCTTGCAGGCCCTTACCTTCAGCCTGTGCTCCTTCCTGTTCACAATAACGGCAGTGATCTGCTGGTCCATGAATATCAAGATGGTGCAGAGCAGAGCTGGGATGAGCGCGGCCAGCACGGTCCACCAAGGGTTGGGTCCTATGGGGCTGATGAACCACCCGCGGTCATCTCTGGTAGGCTGCAACAAAGCACGCACCTCAGAATCATCTCCCAGCCCAGCCCCCTTCACTGGCTTCGATTTTGCCCTCCATCCCTGCGTCAGAGCATCTCCCAGCCCTGGCTTCGTGTCACCCTCTCCCACGGGGTTCAGCAGTGCCAGCGTCCTCTTTGCAAGCACCTGTAGGTCTCTAATTTTGGGGCTGTCTTCTCATTTCCAGAAGGAAACGATGCACTTGGAAGTGGAAGAAGAGATGGTCCCACCAACAGCATCTCCTCCAGGCTCAGCCCTGGCATCACCTTGTGGCATCCCCAAGGGCTGGAACCAGCTCCATGCCAAAACACCCCATTACCTTGAACATATGGGGGACGTGGAGCTTCGGTGACGGGATCCCAATCATGAAGTCAATGAGCACCATGACGACGATGGTGAGGAAAACAGCAAAGTCGCTTACTGTGGATCGTACCTGGGGCAAGAAACCAGAGCTGAAAGGGGCATCACAAACAGGGTCATAACACGAGATGGAAAAGTTGGGGTCGTGAACAACGTTAAGGCTTGTATCAATATCCCACCACTCTGAGGACATGCAGCCAAATCCCCTGGTTAGATACTGCTGCTGCGTTTGTCCCTCTGAGATCTGGTGTCAGACAATAAAAAAAAAAAAAAAAGTTTAATTAGGTGGAAAAGGATTGTTTGAATTCAAACCTTTAAAACAAAATATTGCCACTACAGCCACACTCGCAGCTAAAATGGGAATAAGGCACTGAGGCATCATTTGCTCCTCAAAAGGAAGAAATCGTGTCTATGGCAGCTCCTCGTTTGAATCAACTTCCCCTTGAGCTCAAAATGCACAGAAGGTGAGGGGGAAAAAAAAACAAAAAACAAACCCAAACCAACTTTGGAGACCTGGTTTCCCACTGCCTGAGCAAAACCCAAACTGCTCCAGGGCATGTCATGAGGCAGGTGGGAAATGCTGCAATCATTTTGAGGGACATCCAAGCTGATGGAGAGCTTGGCCTTCAAGGTCAACATTTCCCAGCCTGTGCAAGTGGTGGCAAATACTGTTTAGTGCTCCAGGAAAGCCATTTTGGGAAATGAGTGCGGAGACTGCTGCTGGCCACCATCTTCTACCTACTCTGGTTGGGAAGTAACGGCTGGTTTTAAACTTCTTCAATAAGCTCGACAGGACAAAGGTGGAGAAGAAGAGGATGCAGCACCAGAAGAGGACATTAGGCGTGTAGGGGCCATTGCGTCCACAGGCAGGTCCTTGAAACTCTCCATGCAAATACCGACATTCCTGGAGAAACAGAGTGTCAGGACACAAAGGCAGTGCACATGCGGCAAGGAAACCTCGGATAACTACAGGGGGTTGAGGATCTTGGCCCAAGATCCATGGCATTGTCACAGCTGCCGCCAACGGACATTTATATTTAATGACCAACAGCAGCTGAACAAGTGACACATTGAGCTACACAGAGGAGAGCGGAGAGACGAGATGTGATGGGACACCATACAACAGACCCACGGCACATCCTCCGCTCGAATGGCAGGCAACCGCGGCTGGAGACACCACCAGCGGGGAAGAAAATGCTTGGAAACTCTTGGGGACAGAGAAAGAGGGAACAGGGAAGGAGGGCTAAGACAAGCGTGGTAGGAAAGGAGAAGAGACAAATCATCCCTTCCCAGTGGAGGGCTCACAGGACATGGCCAAGAGGGGCTGCAGATGTCCATAAGAGCCTCCCGTCCTACGCCAGGGCTCTGCTTCTGGCAACAACAGCCCGAGAGGCTGCTCAGACATGCAAATTTATGCACGTACTTACAGACAAGACTGAGTAAGAAAGCAAGGCCTGGAGTTATTAGGAACCAATTAAGGAAGCCAATTGCTACCTTCAAGCATGAACTTAAGTCCTCCAACTGCTACAATAATCCAACCACCCGCTTAACCTTGCTCCTGGGCAGAACTATTGTCCCACAACAGGGTCGAGGAGGACGGTTATGACCCACGATGCTGGGGACAAGCTGGACTGGACAAGGTGGACCCTCCTTCCCAGGACAGAGTAGGTTAAAACCACACATTAGATTTAACCCAGGACTTTTCGGAGCAGGACAAGCACAGTTTGAAGCCCATCATCACCTGAAGGGCTCTGAGTTTTGCACCACGCGAATGCCCCCGGACCCTGTAGCCGCGGCGTGAGGAAGCAGTGGCTCGGGGCACTTACAGTCACCGTGAGGTTTTCCCAGGCAAGGCCAGACACATTGATCTTGTGGCTCTCCCAGAAGCGCAGGGTTTCGTTGCTGGGATGGGCTGGTGCCTCACACTTACAGCTGGGAGGAGAGAAGCCAAGACAGGGGTAAGGGGAAGGCGATGGAGGTGCAGCCCTGAGCTCCTGCCAAGGGGCAGCAGTGGTTTAGGAGGAAAAAAAAAAACAACCACGCACTAGTAGATGGTGAGGAAGTCGAGCTTGCTGTGCATGTGCACAGGGTAGGTCTCTCGCAGGTGACTCAGCTTCTCTAAAGCCTCGTAGATGAAGATGATGCAGATGAGGGAGGCGAAGGCTTCTTCGGTGAAGCGGGTGATGTAGCACACCAAACAGCTGGCATCGGTGGCCACCAGCACTATGCAGAAGAAGGCGGTCCACAGCCCGATGCACACCCGCAGGGAGAGATAGGAGAGCGCGTACTCCCTGGGAAACCAAAATAAAACCCAGGGTGGAAAGGCCAGCCAGAAGCTCCAAGCCGTGCCCTCCTTCGGGAAAAATTGGGAGCGATTTAGGAGAGCGTCAAGGCTGCAGATGGCAAACGCAGTTTCCACGTACCACGACGGCCAGCCTCGGGGCTGCGGTGCAGGGCGTGGACCCGCTGGAGGAGAGGCCAATTATTTAATTATCATTCTTTAGCAATTATCTTGTGTTAAGACCTCGGAGGCTAATTGAGGTCAGGTCCCTGTTGGGGAAGGTGGTGTCCTCCCACCTCACCCTGATGCCCAAACACCGAAACCGGTTGGTTTTGCACCCAGTCACCTGCTGCCAGCAAGCTGGGGCTTAATGATGAATTTAATTGCAATAAGGGTGCAATAAGGATCAAAGTCATCACAACAAAAGGATTGTCATGGAAAATGTACATTTCATATGAGAAGCTCCTACTTTTTCCATAAAATCATCAACACCAGAAATATTTTAGCAGAAAACCGTTGGGATATTTGGGCGAAATACATTTCCACTTCCAGCAAAAATCAGGCTAAGAAGCGCCTGGGTTTGTACTGGGAGGAAAGCAAACCTTCCCTCAGGCCAAACCAGAGTGATTTGCCTCTTCAGGCACCCACATCTTTATGGTTTCTCTTCCTCCCGCTGCTTTGCTTTAACCCAAAAAAACCCAAACGACCCCATCCATCCTTCAGAGACCCAGGGCTCTTGCACCATCACATCCTAAAGCAGCAGCGTGTGACATCTGTGGCCCAGAAGACAACTTAAATCTAACAACCCCCACTAAGAAAAATACAAGAAGAAGATCTTTCCTCCGTCAGTGCCTTCTGAAGGCTCTGGCAGCACCCAGCCAGCCTTACTTGCAGAATTTGTAGAGGATCTTCTCAAACACAAGGACAGGTCCGGTGCTGCCGAGGATGGTGAGAGGTTGGCCAGCAAAGAGGGAATACACCACACCGGTCATGGATGCGCCCAGCAGCGACTCCATGGCACTCTGTCCGGGGAAGGGAGGCAGTAGGGAGTAAATAAATCATGGGCAAGGGGAAACCAAAGCAAATTCACTGCAGCAAGGGCTTTCGCATGAGCTTTGCCCTCCCAAATGCCACCCAACAGAGTGAGGTGCTCACTATGTGGCCGTTGGTCGCCTCCCCCAGCAGGCCCCCGAAGGTGATGACGGGGGACATGCAGGCGCAGTAGAGGAAGAGGAAGGACGCCAGACACTGCAGGCTCAGACCATCCCGAAAGTCGCTCCAGAACCACGGGGCTTTTCGCTTCACATCCAAGATCAAACCTCCAAAGAGCCTGGAGGAAGGAAAAAAATATAAACTGTTCTCCTTGGAAGAGCACGTGGAGTTTTCTTTGCCGTGAAATCACAGGCACAGAAGAGCTTTCACCGCTAAAATGAAGAAGGCTCCTTCACCCCTTGTGTACCCAGCAGAAACTGAGGGACACAAACAAATCCCTCCTGCCCAAAGACCAAGGACCTAACCTGAGAGCCTGTCCCCTCTTATTGCAACGCTCCAATGCTTTGAGAAGCAGCAGAGCTCTCCCTGGAGGTGGTCACACATCTGCTTCCACCCCAAATCAAGAAAACCTGTGTGTGACGATGCTGTGGCTGAGCCCAGCTGCCCGGATCTCCCACCCCGGGGGACCAAGCTGGAGCCCCCCTCACTGAGCCAACTAACCCCCAAAGCCTGCTCAGATTTTGGTGCATGCTCAGATTTTAGTGGCAAACAGGAAAAAAAACCAAACAAATTATTAAAGCTCACACCTTCCTGTCCGCTCCAGCTCAGGACCACTGTGTTTCTCTGGCTTGCTGTGAGAAGAGCTGTCATCGAGAGCTCCTGGCATCTTCCTTTTTTCCTGTTAAAATGGAAATAAAATGAAGATATTTGTAACTGCTGCCTTATTTTGCTTCTGGTCTGGGTGTGTGACTGTGTCAAACCGGGACCTCGTGAATTTGGGCCCCCGAACAGCAGCCCCAGGCGTGCTGCCATCCTGCCCGTCCCCCTCGTGCCTCCCTCTGCGGCAGCACCCACCTGCGAAGGGACGTTTTTGGGGGGCTCGATTCGGATCGATGGATCCCACTCTCCTGGCGGCAAGACCGTGACCTGATCCAGAAACTCATCGATGCCGGCCACCAGGTCAGCCCGGTTCTTGGCTTTGTAGGCAACGTCATGGAAAACCTGCCAGTAGGAGACAACCTGGTGAGAGGACAACCCGCCCACCTCGGATGTCCTAGCCAGTGCAATAAGCTCTTGGCTAAATGCCAAATCATTTCCCCCAAATTTCTTGCTGGAAATGGCAGGAAATGTTCCCCAAAAAGGAAAAAAATCTGTCCGTGGTGGTACTTGTAATCATCTCCTCCATGAGGTCCCCATCCTCCAGGGCACATTTTTGCTTAAAGAGGCAAAGTCTTACTGGCCCTGACAATGCCACCATTGTGTGCTGGGGAGCCTGGGGAGAAGGACGAGGTGCAGGATGCACCCTGGGTGGGATCTCAGCCTCCAAAATGTGGGGTGATGCAAATCCACACGTTTGCTTTGGGGTGTGAAGGAAGGGTGGGCACGAAGGGAGAGCTGCGGGCAGCTGGGACAGCAAATCCTCTTCCTCACTGCTACAGAGGCAGGGAGAGGTGAAGAAAGCCAAAAAGGAGCTGGAGATCTCTCTTATCTTGTCTCACCTCATCTGTCATGATGGTAGCCATGGACCGGCCGATCTCATGGTACTGATGGGCTTTTCCTTCTGGTCCAAGCAAAACAAACAGGAACCTGGGCAAGAAAAACAAAATGAGAGAGAAGAACGTGTCCTTGCTCAAAGGGCACCCAAGGAAATCCCCAGGAGCTCCCAGCCCAGAGCACGGCTCGCGAGGGGACGCATAGGCTCACCGATTCTGGGGTGAATTTGAAATTCATCAAAACCAAACACCAATTTAATTTTGGGGCCAACTTTCATTAAAATTGGCCAATGGGTTTAAAAGATACTGCAGGGAAGGGAGAAACAAAGGCGAGGGGATGTGCGTGGGAGAACCATGCTTGCCCCCACTGGCCTGGCTCCCTTGGGATGCCAAAGCGCTGCAAGAAATTTGATGTCATTTTGTTGGTTGGGGTTGGGTTTTTTTCAACAAAAACTTTGTGCTTCTCATTCAGACCTGGTCGGGATGGGAACTTCGGTCATGCCCGAGAGGAGGACAGCCGGGGTTAGGCGAACAAACGCCACGATGGGCTGGCAAAGGAAATCCAGTTGTCCTACGAGCACGTTGGACGCCTCAGCTCCGGTGGGAATTTTCTTCATGAAGTGCAACTCCGCCTGGGCACAACAAGCGATTTTCAGGCAATTCCCCCAAAAGCAAAGCCCACGGCACTCTGCAGCACGCTCCGCAGCCAAGTTTGCAAGAGCAAATCTGGCCCTGAAGGCTTAAGAATGCTACGAGGGTCTCACCTTGCTTAAATCCATTGCACTGGTCTCATGGTTCACCCCATTTTTAGCTTCTGCAGTGGTGGGAGAAGGATGAGGGGTGAGTGTTTGGGCTGGTAGGAAAAAGAAAGACACTCAGAAAAATGGACAAGGAGCAATTGGGACGCTTCTCCTTTGCCAGGACAAGCCTAAGGGGGCCAAAGCCCTGCAGGAACCCTCTCCCAGTGCCTAAGCCCTGCAGGAACCCCCTCCTGATACCTAAGCCCTGCAGGAACCCTCTCCCAGTGCCTAAGCCCTGCAGGAACCCTCTCCTGGTGCCTAAGCCCTACAGGAACCCTATCTTGGTGCCTAAGCCCTGCAGGAACCCTCTCCTGGTGCCTAAGCCCTACAG